>LOJH01026626.1:863-18332 GCA_001685095.1 Ellobius talpinus
TATATATATGAAGCAACTATGCACTGACTGACAGATAAAACTTCAATTTAATTTCATTCAGGAACTGGGCTTAGGCTAATACTATGTGTGTATATGTGAGTGTGAGTATGTGACAAATAATGTGAATAATACGTCTATGATAGGTGTTCTCAAATGATCTACATCTAGCACTATTTTAAGAATTGTGTACAAACATATTTCTGTGTCTTCTGAGGCTGTCCTTGGGCTACAGTTATTATAATGATTATACAGTGGATCGATAGAGTTGTTTATTCAATTTTCTTTCTTAGATCTATCTAAAACATAGGAGTAGTTTTATAGTTTTCCATCTAACTATAGTTTCCAAGAGGGTCACTTTACCAGCGCATCCACAAACTAAATAGTGTTTCAAATTCTCAGGTTTTTCAGGGATCATGAGACAGGGTATGTATCCACAGGGAGCTACTGTAATGCTCAGATTGTCTAAATACACGTTCACAAGTTCCATGAATATTTACTGTTAAGTTAGAAGGAACTCTGAAATCACTAAATTACTGTTAAGTGTCAGGATAAACCACTTCATTTTCCTGAAGGAAAATGGCATTCTTTTACAGAGCAAATGTCTGATACTTGAGATGGAATAACAGCACATACCCATGCAGTACCCATGGAATCCTTTCTGAATGACTAGAGGCCTGTGGTTAGTAGAGTGCAGTTTAGGCAGCATCCATAAACAAAATGTGTCTATAATGTGACAGCAATGTCACCCTCCATAGAGTTTAACTCACTGCTGCTCTTTCTTTTCCAAATTCACATTATAAGCAAGTTTTGTTTACTTACAAATTCATGAAATGGCCCCAAACAGCAAATGGTTTCTGGAGTCAGGCAGAATGAATTAATGTTTGGTTTATAATGTGCTGTTTTAGTAAGGGAGTGGCTGCATTACCTGGCTGCTTACCCAGCAGTCCAAGTGCTTAAAGAAGACAGAAACTCAAGGTAGATAAGAATGCCTGGACCAAAGATATACCTGAAATGTAAACTTCGTTCGAATGGAGATTAGGTAAATCATTTTAAAAACAATGAGTGAAGGAGCAAACTTGTGCCTTAAAAGTAGTTGAAGGAAGTTTGGCAAACTGAACTTTAGGCTTAGTTTGACAGAGCATTGCTAAATGTGTGTATGAAGGGATAGATGTCCTCTGAATCACATCTTTTGGTGTTTTTGTTACACCAAGCAAAGGTCACAGGAAGATACATTCTCCTCCCTCAGCAGTGTGTTCCTTCCTGCCTGCCTTCCTTTCTTTCCTTTTTTCCTTGTTTACTCCCATTTCCCCCTCCAATCTGTGAATCAGTTACTAGGCAAGGACATTTTTATGAGCTTTCCTAATGCCAGAGACATAGAGTGTTGAGGTAAATCGGAGACAAAAAATAGTAGAGGTACTGAACTTTTTTCTAGGACCCTGAGCACAATGTGACCATTCTACTTAGCCTTAGGCCACAAACCAAGCCTTTCACACAGACCCAATCTGGGTTTCTTGGGAAGTTCTCCCTGTTGCTTTTCATAGTTTAGATAATCCACTGAACAATACTGATTAAATCAGTTGCATGTAGGCAATGGCAGAAGCCTAAATGGCTTTCAGAAAAGAGAGACCTCCAACCTTATGTTGTTCATTCTTCTCTGCCTGTCTCTCCCCTTTTCCTTCGTTTTCCCCCATTCTCTTCTCCTATGTGTTATGTATTTCCTTCTTTTTCCTGTAAAATTCTCTCCATCCAGTGCAGCTGGAAGACCCCTTCTCCTCCCCTTTCCTTCATCTCTCCCACCTCCCTCCTCCCATACATTATCTGTGTCCTTGTTTTTCTTTAAAATTCTCTTACCAAGATAGATAGGGAACACTGAAGTCACTCTGTTCCTATTCTCTTCATGATAAGTTTTGATTTTCGTTTATCAAGTTTTGATTTTAAATTGTATGTTTGTGCTGTCGTGCTGATTTGAAGATTTTTTTTTGAAAGTTATCCAAAGGGTGGTTATACAGCAGTGTTACGGAAGGTCACTTGGTACTGGTTTCTTGAATCTGCTTTTCTAAAACCAGGTAATTACACTATCATTTAATAAAACCTTGCTTTCGGAGTTCACTTGAAGAAAGCTCGTAAGATTTAAAGGGGGAAAAATCCCTAAAAATAAAAGTTAGGCTAGGCTAGGCCAGGGTGGGAAATTCCATTGTGGCTAGAAGCCCATGGCAGGTAGAGTGGAATTTAATGAAGGAAACTGCTGTGTTTTTGTGTCTTTCTGTATGTTTTTCCTTTAAAACCAAGAGCTGGGCAGGCATCCCATTCGACCTGACGTGACCCAAGCAAATTGCTTCTTATATAAAAACAACTGCAGACTTTGAGAATGTGAAAATGCACTGTATCCTTCTGCAACTGAGAGAAAGGAAAGCCTGAGAAACAGGCCAGCCCTGTCAATGTGAGGCAGAACTACCACTCCAGCCTGATAGAGGAGATTAGAGCAAGCTCCTTGCTGCCAGAGGGACTCATTATGTTAGGCTCGCTCTTAGTTTTCCTTATTTTCTTAAACAAGCACAAGCAGTAAATGGAAAATATGTTTTGTAAAGGCAAGTTTTCTCTCTGAGAAGGTACTAATATGCATGGTATATTAAGCTTTTGCATTGAACCATCATTTTAAAATTTGTTCTAAACTAGTATTTAACACGAAGACAAAGAGAAGTATTTCCCTTTTCCATCAGTCTTGGGCAAGCACAGAAGAGGAGTTCAGGGTGTGTCCACTGATATTGCATTCAGATGTGTTGCATTGGCTTGTGTACTGGCAGATTTATTTAAAAAACAAAGTTAAAAAGTGCATTGTGTGCTCTTGAAGTCTCTTCATAAATCTTTTCCTTTATGAATTATTTTGATCACAAAGCTGCTTGTTTGAGTCGCTGAAGGACTATTCTCCATAAAAGAGAATGCCTTCATTTCCAAACCTTCAGTTCAGAAGCCAGCAACTTCCCCTGAACAGCATGCAGGGATCCAGAGGCTAGAGGAAAAAAAGACTGTAAATGTCCAGACTTGAACCTTAAAGTCATAATCCAATTCAGAGTTCCTGCAGTTCACATGTTTTCAAATTTTGGACCCAGAGTCCATCCTTTCCTAATAGATGATTCAGTCTGAAATGGTGATTCTGTTTCAGAAAAAAACACAAACAGGGAACTCAGCCTTTGATGCAGCTGGTCTGTCAGAGGACGGAAGGTTGGAATTAGAATACTCTTCAAGCTGTTGCTGAATAATGAAGGGTAGGGCTTCCTTGTTGGGCAGCTACCACAATCCCCTGGGAGTTCAGAGGACAAATGTTACCTAATGTGTACAAAGACTTTAAAAGTTAAGTTGATTACAAGCTGGTTTAAGATTGGATGAAGCTGTAAGAACTAAGGTCCACCAGAGGGATCAGAGAGTACTGATCACTGCCAGGGGTCACAGGCTCCAGTGGACTCTCAGAACTTCTCATAGCTAAAGGGTAGTTAAGAACCAACAGGACAGAGTCAGGTTCTTAAAATGGCTAGCTTTTGTAAAATCATACTAAAGAACCTTCTACATAGAACAGCATGTATATGCATAGACGAGCTGGATGACTGTCATCTATGAGTTAGGTAAGATTCTGCCTAACTAAAATGTAATGTACTTGAAGACTGAATGTCACTGTTCTTTTGGTTACCATCTATCACCTACAATATTGTTGAGAAATAAAGGCAAATAATTAACAATTGGTTTGGTACACTGATTTTTCTGGGGTGATTGGTCTGGTAGAATGGTAGGTACTTTACAGGCCAAAGCTGGTAGAGATTAATCTGAAACAGAGTTCTAAAGGGCAAGAGAGATGGCCAGAATTGGACAGGGTGTTTCAGGTTCACTGCTTCGAGAAATATTTCTGGTCACTCATTGCTTCAGTCTTCGGTCTCCATTTTGCTACCTCTTAATAAAAATGACCAAGAATTATATGAGAAGATTCAAGAGCAAGTTGCTAATATGAGAGATGGGGGAGGGTATTACCTGGGGATGTATCCCATCAGAATGGGTGACATGTGCCTTGGATGTGTTTCATCTCAGAGTACATACTTATTCCAAATGCTTGGAAGTTGACTCTGGAGCCTGGAATCTAACTGTGTTACCTTGTATTTGAGATGAGATTCTGATAGATTTTAATTGTTTCTTAATAAATACTTGTTTAGATGTTTAGAATAAGGCCTAAAAAATCAATGAGGCTGAAGATACTCATTTTTATACTGTCACTACCTTGTGCCACATGCCATTGATCTACCAAGCAAATAAGTCCCCAGGGTAGTTTTCTTACTTATAACTCTGTCTAATTTCATTTGTACATAGTTACAGTCTGTATTCAAAAGTAGGACACAGCTGGGCGGTGGTGGCACATGCCTTTAATCCAAGCATTTGGGAGGCAGAGGCAGATGGATCTCTGTGAGTTTGAGGCCAGTCTGGTCTACAAGAGCTAGTTCCAGGACAGGTTCCAAAACTACAGAGAAACCTTGTCTCAAAAAAAATCAAAAGTAGGACACATAGCATGTTCCTATCTACTATGACTCATTTTTTTAATGTGAAAAATTCTTTTTTTCATAAGGAAATGACATTTTACTGGGGGAAGGAGAACTATAGACACTTAAATTCTATTAAGTTTTTCAAATGAATATTTAAATGTTATAAAGACCTAGTGTAACGTCATGACTAGAATCCTAGAGAAGACCAGGTTAAGAGATTGAGTAGTAAAGTTAGAAATGTTTGGTAAATTTCTCAGGCTTACACTTAGCAGGGCTACAATTTAGAAATGCAGAATTTCTACTAAAAACAACTGAAACATATAAGGGTTCAAAAACTGTAACACCAAGCTGCCACAGTGTTAAAGTCATCAGCCAGTAATGTCATTATCTACTGTGATGAAAGTCTGTTCTAGCAGAGAACCTGAGTGACACAGCCAGGTATAGTGTTCAGATGCAGCTCAAGTATCTCTGGTCACCTAGGCAGGTAAACCACATACAGCTGTGTTCTGTAAAGAAGCCAGTAGAAAGAGATATGTCGATGAATCAGAAGATGGACTTAGTAGATGAGTACCTTAAAGCAAAAGTTAGAAACATATTCAAGACAAAAAAATTAAAAAGGAAAAAAATGAGAAAATAGAGAAATGGAAAGAACCAAAAAAACTTAAATCATAATATCTAATTTTTTAATCTTTAAAGATATGTAGAGATTTGAGATAACACAAAAAATGTAACTAAACTTGAACATAGTTTAATAAAAATTAGGGTAAAGGCCTAGGTCTTGGACATGAGGCACAGAACCAATTAAATAAATAAATACCCTGAGAGGAAAAGGGGCTGAAAATGCATCAAGTGACTTAAGAAGCAGTATCAATAACTCTCATATAAACTGGTCAGAAGAAAGGAAAGAAATGGAACAACGTTTTAAGGTACAATATCTGATATAAAAATAACTTGTTAGATATATGTAACTGCCTATTGCAGTTAGCATAAGAATGTATGGTACATGAATGATAATTGAAGCAATCATAACTGAAAATGTCAAAAACTGTGAAAAAATCATATATAGGTATAGGGTTCAGTTTCTAAAAATCAAAAAGAGGAGAAAAGCCACAAAGTATCCAAAAGGGAGAATTTTGCCAATTAGGGGAATAATTAAACACCAACTGATTATTTATCATAAATGAAATTTCATCTTAAAATGCCTAAAAAATTAATAAACAGGAATTGTGTTTGAAATAAAGTGACTGTCTAATAATAAATACCATTGTCAGTGGACGCTCTGCAATAATTTTGAAAGATGATGCATGTGGCTCTGGAGAAATAGTACTGTGGCCCTAACTCTAAACTGCAAGCAAGCAAAATCACCAGTGTCATAGGCTTCCATGTTAAGGAAGAAAAATACATTACTTTAAAACCCTGTGTAAGAAGTAGGGGATAAAATTAACCGAAACATGAGTCCATAAAATTAACTGAAACATGAGTCTACCAAATAAAAATATCAAAAGCAATAAGGCAAGAAAAATAAAATCAAAGCTATGAAAACAGGAAATGAAGATGTATAACTGTCTTTGTTCACATAAAACTATGATTACTTAATTCAGAAAAATCTTAGTGGATATATAACCACTAGTGCTAATAAACACATTCACATCACAGACTCAGAATACAAAAATTTTATATTCATATATTAGTAGAAGATAATATAATTGAAAGGTTTAAATAAATTTGCTACAATATATCTGGGCAGTGGTTGCACACACCTTTAGGATGTGTTCCACCACTTAGGAGGCAGAGGCAGGTTGATCTCTGTGA
The DNA here is from genome assembly GCA_001685095.1 of Ellobius talpinus. Lineage (NCBI taxonomy): Eukaryota > Metazoa > Chordata > Mammalia > Rodentia > Cricetidae > Ellobius > Ellobius talpinus. The sequence continues at coordinate 7,199 of LOJH01026626.1, forward strand.
GTTCAAGGCCACCTGGTCTACAGAATGAGTGCAAGGACAGCCAGGACTATACATAGAAAACCTATCGAAAAGAAAAAAAAAGAAAACAAATTACAACAATTTCAGACTATAAAATAGTCGTAATGTCTTTAACCCAGTACTGTGTTGTACCTACATTCAAAACTACTAAAAGGACTTAAAAGAAATATTCATGATTTCTGAAGATACATGGTTTTAAGATAGCCTTTTCCACCATATTGATTTAGAGATCCAAAACAATTACAATTAAAATCTCATAATTAGGCCTGGAAGCATGGCTAAGCAGTTACGAGCATTTTCTGCCCTTCTCGAAAACTCAAATTTGGTTTGTAGCTCACAGATACCTGTAAGTCCATGAATAGGAGATCTGACACCCAGTCTTGGACTCTATAGGTACCTGCACACAAGCACATACACACATACAAAGCAAATCTTTCATTTTCTAATGCTAGAGAAAATTGTGAACTATATATTACATTTTATATATTATCAAATAAAAAACAGCAATATGCAAAAAGGGACACAGAAAAGAATAAATGGAAAGGACGCACACCACATTATTTCAAAATCATCTATAAATATAGTAATTGGGTAACACGATATCTATCACCAGTCTCTTCCATGACGAAGTAGGTTGTGACAGCAGATTATAGACTTTAAAGAGCAAACTCAAGCATAAGTAACCAGTTGATTTGGTGGGGGGGAGACAAAGTAATTTAGCTGGAAAGGAAATTATTTTCAACAAATAGTACTAAAACAACTACTTAGATGTAGAGAAAAACTTTGACAGCTATCTCTCATTATATACTAAAATTAATTTGATATGCCTGTGTTAAATACCTATACAAAACATTATGTTTCTAAAATAACATGTAGAAAAATAAAAATCTGTCTTTGAAGTAACAAATATTTAGAGGCAACAGAAAGCCTTATACATAAAAAGAATAACTGATAATTGAACTGGATCCAAATTCAAATTTCCTCTGAATAAAAAGATAGTGAATGTTACAACAATAGATGGGCACAGAGAAAACTGGAAAAAATACTCCAGTGCATTTGTCAGCAGAGCATTTGTGTCCAGAACACATGAGGCATACTCACTGCAAATTACAGAGAATTCTCTATTTACAGTGACAGAGAATTAGAAAACCTCTCTCATATTTGCTAGAGAAATTGCACAACAGAAGAACCACTTTGAATCAGCGAGTGGGTGTCTGATAGAGTCAAACCCGGATGTGTCTCATAATGTCACCGTCCTATAGCTATTTATTTACCAAGATGTTCAGAAAAATATGCCCTCAAAGAGACTTAGACAGAAATGTGTACATAGTGACTTTATTCGGAATTTTCTAGAGCTGGTGTTGTGTTTGATTGTGTGTGTGTGTGTGTCTGTGTGTGTGTCTCTGTGTGTGTGTCTCTGTGTGAGTGTGTCTGTGTGTGTGCTCCATCTTGGCACAAGCTAGAGTCATTTGGGAAGAGAAACTCTCAATTAAGATTGGCCTGTAGACAAGTCTGTGAGGGCATTGTCGTGATTAGTGATTGATGTGGGAGGGTCAGCTTACTGGAGGCGGAGCCATCCTTGGGCATATGGTCCTGGAAGCTGTAAAAAAACGGACTGACAAGCCCCAAGGAGCAAACCAGTAAGCGGCACTCCTCCATGATCTCTGCTTTAGTACTTGCATCCAGATTCCTGTCCTCACTTCCTTCCATGATGAATCATTATGTGTAAGTGTTAGTAAAATCCACCCTTTCCTCCCCGCGTTCCTTATGGTCATGCTGTTTTATTACAGCAATAGAAACCTAACTAAAACAACTGGAAAGATGCAATGGAGATACAAAATAGGATGCCAATAAGCAAATAAGCCCAAATAGAATAGATTATATACAACATTGATGGGGATCAGAATCGTCTACAAAAACTAAACAAAACATGAGGAGAAAAACTATTATTTACAAGTTTACAAAAGCAAAATAATTTATGGTGACAAAATTTAGAGTGTTGATTTTTTGTGGATTGTAGGAATTGACTGGCATCTGGCTCAAGAAACTTCTACATCTCTCTCTTAGGATAGTGGTTATATGGTAATCATTTATCAAAATTCTTATTACATGTTTTTAAATATTAGTTTCAGGGTACAAAAGCAAAAATAACAAATAAGATTACATCAGATTGAAAGCTCCTGCTGATTGATGATCCATTACTGGATGTATAGCCAACGAAAGCAAAACCTATGTGCTGACCAGACAGACTCACCCCGTGTTTATTGAAGCATGCTTCACAACTGCCCAGAAATGCAAACAACATACTGTCAACCAGCTGATGAATTAATGGGTTAAAAACCGTGGAATATTTGCACAATGAAATAATATTCAGCTATAAAATAATGGAATCCTGTCGATTGCAGTAGCATGGAAGGAACTTGAGAGCAGATAATACACTAAATGAAATCAACTGTTCAGAGACAAACAAGGACTTCGTGACTCCGTTCATGTGGCATCTAAAGATGCTGTTCTAGAAACTGAGAGTAGAGTAGGAGATACCTGACACTGGTCAGAGTTGATGGGGGAAGAATGAGGCCAGTTTCAATAAATTCCTCATTTACAGTTAGGAAAAGTATATTTGAAGATTCTGATAAACTGGGTTTTTTTAATTTACTGATTTTTATGTGTATTAGTGTTTTGCCTACATGTATTTCTGTGTAAGGATGCCAAATCCTTTAGAACTGAAGCTGCGGACAGTTGTGAGCTACCATGTGGGTGCTGGGAATTGAACCCAGGTTCTTTGGAGGAACAGCCAATGCTCTCTCTTAACCACTGAGCCATCTCTCCAGCCCCCATTAACAGTGTTTTCTTTAGGCAAAGACAATCACTGTAAACTTTTTTAAAACTAGAAGAAATAATTTTGGATATTTTCAGCATGAAGAATTGATACATTTTTGAGAAAATAAATGTTAATCCTCAATTGACATATATCAAAACATCACATGACATTCCATAAGCACAGATAATTTTTGTATCAATAAAATGTTAATTCTTCTGCATAGATTTTTTACCTTGATTTTTGGCAAATTCATATTTGACTCTGATCAGTTCTCATCTAAAGGGCTTCAACCAAACCATGTCCCTAGACTCTGTGTTAATTAACCTTCAAATCTGTGTTAAACATTTTTTTCTGCCCATGATTCTGACTGCAAGAGATGTGCTAGAATGTAAATTGTCAGGATTCAGAAATTCATGGGACATTCAGCGTTGATGAGAGATAACCAGTACCAAGCCTAGATACGGGCTTGCAGTGTTCCTACTTAAGGCACATTCTCTCCAATACTTCTTAGTGTCCTCTCCTGTCAACAATGCTGTCCCTCTAACTATGCTCCAATTCCTAGGCAGTGGAGTGGGGAATTAAGCCAAATTTACCTTCTTTTGATTGCAACTTATAAGACTAATAGCAAACTGTAGCTTAAAATATCAAAAAATTCTCTGAAGTTTAAAAATTATTTTTCCTTTCTACTATCCAAACAATGTTTTTATTTATTTCCTGGTTTCTGTATATGTTTAGTTAATCAGAGCCAAAAAAGAATAATTGAATATTCAAAGCTGATAGCAGGCAAGATTTCAGTTCTTTTCCAAATGTAAGCTTCCCTCTTTTCTGCACCTAACTGTGAAGCTGGTGTTCTTACAGCATGATTTTTAAGACTGAAAATTCTGCTTTACCTAAAACAGCTTGTGTTTAGCTTATTCAGTATGATTGGGTCTTATCTGACCCAATCTTTTACTTCTTGATATGCACTTCCAACATTACCCAAGACTGACTATAATGGGAGTCTCTCTTGCACTCATAGTGAATATTTATTAAAGCACTTAATACCTGAATTATGAAATGCAGACACAAGCACATTAACCTGGCTAACTTATTTCCTTTCTCGCTTTTTTTAAGCACATATTTTAGCCCCGTCTATCAACACCAGATGGCAACTACATTTTGATACACTGAATATTTACCAAGTCATGTGGTATGCTCTTGAAGTATTTTTATAGCCCTTCCTTCAAATGAGCTGACTCATCCTTCATTCATTTATTTCTTCTTTTAACAAGTTGTATTTTTAGAAATTTGACCTCAGCTTTATCAAACTGATGAAGGGTGTTTTAAAGCGATGCATCTGAAGTTCTGAAGGCCTGACTGTGCCTTCCATCCTGTCATCATGGTACATACTCAACTTTTAACATTAATAATTATTCATTTCTCTCCTATTTTCATAAAACTTGATTCTAGTTGCATAATATTGTTAGCAATGAGAAATATATTTGTGCATAGATAGCTTTAAGATATTCAGGAAACTAAAAGTGTTTATGATTAAAATGACCATGAAAATAGCAACTTAACAACTGATGATTTTTTTCCATGGCCTACATAAAGAGCCAGTGGGAAATACACAGGAGAGCTAATGCTAAGACAGTAGCAATAATGACTGTAGTAGTGCCAGGAAGAGGACGTACTACGTGATTGTGATAGTATCCTAAGGCCCTCAGAATACTGATGTTCATATTTCTTTGGTCTCCGTGAAAATATGCTTTTGTGGGAGCCAATATCAAGATTTTGTATAGACACTAATATTTCTTAATCTAAGGCGATATAGAGTTAGGAGATAAACGTACATAGCATTGAAAACTATGGCTGGAGGTCAGTACATATTTTAAGAACTCTTTTCCATTGGGCTCCAAATACACTTTTCACTTACTAAGTTTTAGGGCTTAATCACATAAATCACAGTATTTACTTTCATTTTAGGGGACAATGCTTTCTGTATCTTCATGGCTTTAGTTCATTGTGCTGGGAATCACCAAGCCCCCTTCTTGATCATGTCAGTGATCTTCTATTGCTGCATTTTGAGCTTTAAAATGCATTTGCCCAAATTCTATTTGATCAAATGTGATTCTTCCATTAGGTTATTATTCTAGATTACTGCTTATAACTTCTCCAGTGCTGCCCTTTGAAGAGCAGCCTTTCTAATTTGTGAACTGGATCGTTAGTATTTCATGCAGCATAAGTGAGAAATACAGTTCTTACCAGTATACTCTTATGGACGGAAGATATTATAGCTCTGCTCTAGCAATGCTTTAAAAAAACTGGACATGGAGAGCTTCTCTAACTTGGCTCATTGAGCCTTTGAAAATATAAATCGTTAAAGCATAAAATGTTTATCACAATGTCTTATATAGCAAATAAGTGGTTCATATTACACACAGGATGATTATATGTGTTAGTGGGATTGAAGTAATAGTAAGAGAGTGAAAAGTAGACTTATTAATGAAATAAATAATTATTAATTGCTAATACATTTCTTGGTAAATTTTCAGCCAATGATAACATAATAATGAAAGAAATGTCAAAACAAATTAAGATTTTGATAGTTTAATAAAAACATCACAAAAATATTTAATATAAATTTACTTAGTTAAAAGTACAACTTTGTTTCCTTTCTGATAGACAGCCATTTCAAAATATAAATAGAAAAGATGTTCAAAATTTTATCAATTAGCAAATAGAAATTTCAGCAAGATGCTACCTAGACCATTACCAAATATTCAAATGCTTAATACCTCAGGATTCAATATCTTTCCTTTCTCTCACATAAATGTCATAATTCCAAAGCAAACGCAGATACTAGAGGAATATGGAGTACTCAGTGAGTAGTGACACCACACATCTTACACGAATTCCACAGGTAATTTCTGAGTCAGAGATGACCAAACTGAGGGTGACTTGTTCAATGCCCCAATGATAAACACTGGAGATGGATTCTGAGCCTAGATGCCCATGATTCTAGCATCTCCTAACTCCTTTCCCACAGCCTAAGTAAATTAGTGTGCAGTCTTTCCAGAATCTCTGCCTCACTGTGGATTCCTGAGCTCTCCAAGCTGGTCTTGGGGCCTACTGTTCTTGGGTTCTGTATTTGAGGATGCACTACAGAAGCGGAGGGAAGCAGAAAGGGGAGAATGGGAAATAGAATTGACAAACATACCTTTGCAACTCCCTTTTCAGATAACCCGCGCTTGTTTTCAAGGAGTGGAGCATGAAACTACCTTGTCTAAGTTCCTTATAATCAGCTAATTTTGGGTAGTTTTACTTCTTTATTACATATATTTTAAGTGAGATATCTGTGTGTATGATGTGTGTTGTATGTATATATAATCATATTTATACACATTTGAGCATGGGTACATGTACATGTGTGTGCATGCATGTGGTGATCAACATTCTACTTCAGTAGTCATTTTCAATCACTGTCCACTCAATTTTTTGAGATAGAGTCTATCACTGAACCTGGAGTTCACCAATTTCACTAGACTGACTGGTGTTCAAGTCCCAGAGATCCTCATGTCTCTACCTACGCAGTTCTGAGATTCCAAGCATGCGCCATTAATTTTTATGTGGGTGGTGTGGATCTGAACTCAGATCCTCATACTTGTGCTATAGCATGTTGCTGGCTGATCCATCTCCCTAGCCCTATAATCAGCCATTCATTAGTAACTCTAATACAGAATTCTGAGTCTTTTCTTTCTGAAGGTATTTCATAAACCTTTTCATCTACCTAATCTGCATATTGTACTGAAGTTATTTACCTTCCAATGTTTTGCAAGTTCCCTTAAGAATACCCTTAGCAACTGCCTTTCCATACAAACTGCCTGGGAAAGTTTAAGAGGATCAAACCCCTTGCAACTAAACAAAATAGACCTTTTGAATGGAAATTTAATAGCAAATTAGATTGGCAGCATTACAGGGGGATGAATGAAACTTTTGTTTTCTTTACATTTACAGTAAAAAAAAAAGTCCACTAGCTCTGTCATACAATAGGGTGGATGAAAAATTGGTTTTTTGTTTTTTGTCTTATTTTACAATATAACTTGCTTCTACCACATTCTATCAGTTCACCCTCCAAAACAAACCTTTAACCTGGGCTGTCCCCAATTGCCTTTGCCAGTTGCACTAGGCCTTGACTGGAACACATGTTCTTAATGGAAGACGAGTTTTCAATGGAAGAAATGGTCTGTTCACCAAATATATAAATTCTGTGACAAGGGGAAAGGATGTGCCTTTCATTCTCATCAAATGAGGCTACATGAGGCCTTCACAAACTCCCTGTACCCTCATGGTCCTGCTTTGAGAAGGCATTTGGGAGGGGGGTTGACAGAGAGACTCGACCTTCCTTCTTAATCTCTGCTTTCCAGATAGTTTATCTTTCTAGTGTAGATGTTTTATAAAACTGAGAAATCAGGGGGAAATGGTCTCTAAATTATCTATGCCCTGTATTTTAAATGAATGGCCCCAACCATTGATAAAAGGTAACTCCCCATCAGAATTTCCTGTCAATCTCAATAATTCTGCCAAGTCTTTTTATTCTGTTAAAACTTTTTTTTTCATTATTTGGGTTTAAGGCATAATTCACTCTTTTTAATCAATCTGTTTTCTCCCTGTATCCCTCAAAAGTCACATTTTTTCAGTGAAGAATTAAAAATGAAATTTATCTGTGTGGATTTTGTGTGTCTGTGTATGTTCATGTATATAGGTACATGTGGAGGGTTGCATGTATGTGTGTGTGCATGTACATTTAGAGGACAGAGGTCAGCTTCTGATGTCATTCCTCAGATGACAGGTAGCACTCATTTCTCTTTTTTATATTTTTTGAAAATGAGTCTCTCACTGTCCTGGAGCTCACATGTAAACTAGTCTGTAAATAGAGATTTCTCTCCTGCCTCTCAGGTTCCAAATAAACATTCAGAGTATTATATTAATTAGAAAAGTCTGCCCAGTGGCTCAGACCTATTACTAACTGTTACTTTTAAATTAACCTATTTCTATTTATCTATGTATTGCCACGTCATTTGTGGCTTTCATCGAACTGCAGGCATGTTGTTCCTTGGGCAGCTGAATGACGTCTCCCAGAGTTTGTCCTTCTTCTCTTGTATCTCTACTTGGATTTCCTGCCTGGTTCTATCCTGCCTTGCCATAAGCCAAAGCAGACTTACTTATCAACCAGTGAGAGCAACACATGTATTCACAGCATACAGAAAGACGTCACACAGCACTAGTCTGTCTGTCTGTCCAGGGGGCCCCACATGCCTTCTGGTCCTGTCTCCCTAGCACTAGGATGTCAGCTATGTATCCCTTTCTGCACCTTTTTGATAAAGGGGGTTTTAAGGACTGAATTGATATCCTTGTGTTTACACAGCATAAACTTCAACTGAGCCTTTGTCCCCAGTGCTATAAATAGTCTTAGTATAACATTCTTTGTAATTGTGTCAAATCAAAGAAAGGTGTTGTGTCCCATGCAATTGCCTAGTAAAGCTATGGTAAGTAAATCCTCAGTTCATTTGGTTTCTCAATAATGGAAGTCTACATATATTAAAAGTATATTTAGTTTAAGAATAATTTGATTTTTCTTCTCAAGGCACCTGAGGAAAACAGCCAAACTAAATAACTGACCTTTAACAACACTATCCATTGTAAACTGATGCCAGCCAGAAAGATACCAGGAAACAACTGGCTGCAACTGTGATCATCTCTCATATCAGCAAATGAGGCCAATCTCCAGGTTGTGTCATCAACATAAAGCAAATAGTCCTGGAGTGATTGAGAGAAAGGTGTGAGGTAAGGTTGCAATCTCATTTGACTCTGTCATTAACTAAACTAGCAAGTTTTTAGAGTATGATCATATACTTTTTGATAAACATTGAGCAATCAATATGGTAATTCTTTGTTAACTGTGTGAGAGAACAATTAATATGTTTGTAATTTATATATGCATATATAAAATCTTCCATGTGTGGTAGCACACACCTTTAGTTCCAGTAGAACCAGAGGCAGGCTAATTTTTATGAGTTCCAGGACAACCTGGTATACATAGCAGGTTCTATCCCAGCCAGGACTACAGAGTGAAACTGTATGTTTTGCATAAAGAAGAATAGATGATATTTGATATTCAGTCAACTCACAGTTAATTTTCCAAGCAATAACATCAAAATTAGAAAAAAAAGAATGAACTGTTTTTCAAGTAACAAAATAGATGAATCATCAAAATATATTTTAAATAAATATCATTGAATCTCAGCATACTATATATTACCATAAGAACATTTTATGAATTATGTGACCAGTTTACACATCTGAGTCCAATATTATTATTCAGTACATATATGTAAGCACACAGTTTATAAGTGGGTTATAGAACTGTGTGAAAAAGAAGGCAAAGGAAAGATGAAAATGAAAATCAATATGGCTGTTATTTCAGTTGGATAGAAACAAAATATAAGGTAGGCTTAATCTTAATTATCTGGTTAGTTGACATTATTGTAAAGTTTCTAGCTTTTGTTTCTAATTTCTTAGTGTCTGATACATCATTAGAAAATAACATTATGAGTTTCTAGAGAAACAGTCCCTCTTTGGTTAAGAGCACTTACTACTTACCACTTCCAGAAGAACTGAGTTTTGTTCCCAAAACCCATATCAGACTGCTCATAACTGGCTTTAAGTCCAGCTCCATGGAATCAAACTTCCTCTTCTTACCTCTGCAGTCAACAATACACATGTACACATGCATACCCACCTTCCCACACACACACCCCACAACTAAAAAAAATTAAAATACTTTAAACTAGCTATATGAGTGAATGAAAATAGACTGAACATGGACTAATGATAAGTATATGACAGTTACCAAAATAGGATTAATGAAATTCAAATATCCATCATGCTAATACCACTGGTACCACCCTACTAGACATACTTTATACATTATCTACTGCTATGTAGATTACCCCAAAAGCTTATGGCTTAAGAGAATAAGCAAGTATTGTCTGTTGTCAGAACCTGCTCCAATAAGTCAGCTAGGGTACCTGGAGGAAGGCAAGAGGATCAAGGAAATGGCAGATAAAAGAAACTGAGACAGAAACACAGGATAGATCCAGGAGGTCTGTTGACCAATACCAAACATCCCAGAGTTTATTTCAGAACTTGCTTTTATACGGATTAAAGGCAGAAGGCAGAACAAAGAGCAGTACAGTCAGTTAACCACCTCCCTGCACTGTCCTTGGGAGAAGGCACAGGCAGGCTTGCTGTCTATCCTGTGAGTCCTGCTAGCAGCAAGCAGTTTCATTTTCTACCTGGATGTGCCCTTAACTGGCACTCACCGGCCTCTGTCTTGGTAGATAATGTGTTCTTTCTCATGGGCAAATGCCCTTTCCCATGGGCTTAATCAGAACATTCTCACAGCCCTCAAGGATATTGGAGCAGGCAGATCAGGAAAGCTTGAACTCAAATGACTTTTAAGTCAGAATGGACTCCAAATGGAAACTGAGTTACTTGTGGGCTACCAAAGGCTCTCAGCAGTCTCGTATCATTGGGAGGTCAAGAATGGCTTGATGAAGTAGTTTAGGGTCTGTCATGGTGTTATAAGTCATAATATCACCAAGGGCTGAAAAATGTCAAGCCATGGTATCTTGAGTTGGAGGAGTCTTGTAAGATTTCTCACTCACTTGGTTGAAAAGTCAGGAGGGCTGCTTTGGTATCCTTATGGGAGGTTCTGGCTTCCCCTAGAAGGTGAGAGCTAAGTAATAAAATAGAAGTGGTAATTCTTTTGTAGACAGAAGTTTCTGTCCTGCTGGGTCCCACAGCCGTTCAGTCCCACTAAAACAGACAGAGGCTTATATTAATTATAAACTGGTTGGCCTATTAGCTCAGGCTTATTATTAACTAGCTCTTACAACTTAAATTAACCCATAATTCTTATCTGTGTTTAATCACAGGACTTAGTATCTTTTATCAGTGAGGCATTCTTATCTTGCTTCCTCTGCATCTAGCTAGTGACTAACTCTCTGCCTTCTTCTTCCCAGAATTCTCTTAGTCTGGTCAAACCACCTATACTTCCTTCCTAACTACTGGCCAATAAGTGTTTTATTAAACTAATAAGAGTAACAGATCTTTAGTGTATAAGAGCATTATTTCACAGCATTATTCCTTTTATTTATTTTCAAAACAAGAACTCTAAATCTAATCTCCTTGATTTGACTTTTTTCCTGACCATTATCCATAACAACTTGTAACCAACATGCTAAACAAAGA
>LOJH01026627.1:8045-18332 GCA_001685095.1 Ellobius talpinus
TCTACAAGAGCTAGTTCCAGGACAGGCGCCAAAGCTACAGAGAAACCCTGTCTCGAAAAACCAGATAAAAAAAAGAGTAAGATGCTATACCCCACCTCCAAAAACAGTTTATATGCAATAAGAGTCAGCAAGATGGCTCAATGGGTAATTTTTGCCATACGAGCCTGGAGACCTGAGCTCAATCCCCAGGACCCATGAAATATTCTTCATTTATTTTTTTCTATTGTATTTTACTGTGGTAAAGTATACATGGCATAAAAATCATCATTGTTAATTTAATGTCCTCATTAAAAGGTAAGGAGAACACTGAATCTACAAAGTTGCCCTGTCACGCACACATGCATGCACACACTCACATACACACACGCCTAATAATAATAATAATAGTAATAAATGTTTTTAAATATTATATAAAATGCAAATTACTTATTTTAAAATGAAAATTATTCCGTTCTACTTTTTAGAGAAAGTCAAGCAAAGTTTACTGAGAAATAAAGTAGTTCCATCCTGTAGCTGAGAGAGGCCTTGCTATGGAGTTTCCTCCATTCTTTTATTCCATTCATTATTTACCAAGCAAAGAAGCACACAGGTGTTCTATTTCTCCAGCAAGAACACAACTATGGCGTGAGTTTAAGGACTAACTTTCACTAGGCCAAGCTCGCCTTCCACACCACTTTATGAAGAACCCAAGCTGAAGTGCGAGAGTATGTAAGGGTCTCCTATCGCAGGTATAGTCAGCAGGTGTGTGCATCCCAGTGGCTCAGTAGCCCCTGAACATCTGCAAACACCGTCACAAGCAGCTACCTGCACTGTGCACAGCTATGCTACCGAGGTTCCTTCAGGGCGACTGGACCCACCTCTCCTTGCAGCTGTTTGAGTTGCTAAAGCCGCTGAACCTTCTAGAACACCGCCTCCTGCCCCAAGCCCCTCCTCCTCCTCACGAAAGCTTATATAACAAAGTCCTGCAGCAGAGACGCGTTAGTCTTTACTTCCTGACCCGCACATTCGTCATTTCTGCGGCCCTGCCTTCTGCCAGAGCACCCTTTGCTCTCTGGGGGCAGAAGGATGTTCTGATACATTTCACTTCATCGTCTCTTGTGAAATGGTACTTCGATCAGTAAAGAATTCTAGGAAGGCAATTTTATTGTTTTACTGCTTTTTATTGTGGCAAAGTATACATGACATAAAAATCATCATTTTTAATTTAATGGCTTCAAACGCACTTATGGTATAGAGCAATCATCACAGATAGTCACTTCCAGAATGTTTTTCTCGTCCTCGAGCGAATACCGTGTACACCTTAAATGCAGTGACTCTCAGTTCCCCACATCAGTGCCTGGCAACTTTCATTGTGCTCTGTGACCCTGTGAATGTAACATTCCGGACACCCCTTTGTAAGCGGAATTGTTCAATATCTGTCTCTTTGTTCCTGGCTCCTTTCACTTTTGCATAGTATTTTCAAAGATCATCCATGCTGTAGCATGGAAGACAATTCCATTTCCTTTGAAAGGTAAATAATACCCCATTGCATAAGTCATACCTTATTTTGTTTACCCCTAATCTGTCTCTTGGGGAGTCCTATGAGTTGCTCTCACTTTTTCTTGTTTGTGACTTTTAATAGCTAATGTTGCTATAGGCATGTGTATGTCAGTGGCAGTTATTTTATTTTGGCACCTTTATTTTCAAAGATTATATTGGTGATGATGATTAAATTATAATTAAAGACTGTAAAGCAATACAAACATAAAACAGGAAGGGAAATGGCACCAACCATAACCACATATATAACCTTGTTGACACAAAGAGAACCACGGGCCTTTTGCTGCCTGTATACTTTAATTAGGTATATGATCTTAATCACTGTTCTATTGCTGTGAAATTTTTAAGCCTATGAATTTTATTCTAAATCTCACCGTTTCTTTCTTTCCACTAGGTTGCCTTATAGTCATGCCACTGTTAAGCTGAAGCCATCCATGCCTGTTCTCTTTGTAATAAAAATTCATTTCATCTGTGAGTGAAGTGCTAGGGGAAATAGCGTGGAATAATAAAATTATTAAGTTTGGTATTGAGAAATGAGATTAGTGTTGTCATGGAAAGAACTCTGGGTTGGGACTTGGATTCCTTTGTCCTTGACCTTTCTCATCTGCATAATGGGAGAGGAAGACTGAGTGATGCTGGAGGCCCCCGCTATTTCACCCCATCACTCAATGACCTGATATTGTCTTTATCATTCCAGACTGGACTGGCCTTGAGAATGTGGTCAGATTCTTGGTTCAGTTTAGACGTTTCTTTCTGATCCATACTCACAAACACCACCTCTGGCTTATGCCATGGTTCTTGGTAAAAGTCAAACAAGGAGCATGGCTTTGTTGTTTTAAATGCATCAGCTCCATTGAATGTACTCAAGAATGGCACATTTATATAGCAAGGTGAATCTGCTATTTTAACTAGGATGTTGCAGAGTGAACTGAGGCAGGAGAGTTTCTAAAAGGTGTGAAGGAGCTTTTCACTAAGGAGATGAGGGGTTGAGATCTGGGAGGTGAGTGAAGGACTCCCCAGTATGGGGATGACTTGTCTCTGTGTGCACTTATACAAATCAGTACCTCTTCACACACAAGCAGCTTCACAGATAGAATCTGATGCTGTGGGACAATGGTCTGTACCCTGTCAATTATATTTTAATAAAACGCTGATTGGCCAGTAGCCAGGCAGGAAGTATATGCTGGACAACCAGGCAGGAAGTAGAGGTGGGGCGATGAGAACAGGAGAATTCTGGGAAGAGGAAAGTTCTTTCTGCAATCTTGACCCAGCCACAGAAGAAGCAAGATGTGACTGTCTCGCTGAATAAGGTACCAAGCCANGCAGGAAGTAGAGGTGGGGCGATGAGAACAGGAGAATTCTGGGAAGAGGAAAGTTCTTTCTGCAATCTTGACCCAGCCACAGAAGAAGCAAGATGTGACTGTCTCGCTGAATAAGGTACCAAGCCACATGGCTAACATAGACAAGAATAATGGGCTAATATAAGTTGTAAGAGTTAATAAGAAGTCTGAGCTACTAGGCCAATCAGTTTATAATTAATGTAGACCTCTGTGTGATTCTTTGGGACTTAACGACTGTGGGAACTGGGCAGGACAAAAAATCTCAGTCAGCAATCTGCCTGATATGAGTACCTCCTTACAGAGAAAGTGTCTTCACTATTGCATGTGCCTCCATCATCATTACCAAATGGACAAAGCAGTACCTGTTCAATCCAGTTCCTCATTCTCCACTTCCCGACACAAATCATACCTGTGATTCTGTTACTCATATCTCTTTCCAGCTCAGTGTACCGACTCAGTCTCTTGTCTGTGGTTCTTCTTAACATATGGACATGCTCACACATTTCATTCATCAAAAGCATCTCTTCTTCCCTAACACCTGTGCATCTCCAAGATCTTGGTGTCTCTCCAGCGATCCCCTTAGCATACCAAGCTTTCTATAGTTAACCTGACTCAACTCACCCAGTTCTGCTTACTTTCCTCTAAACAAGGCCTCTTAAAAGCAGCAGTTAACCACCTAAAAGCCAGAGCTTGTTCCCATTCTTTGCGAATCATGGCATTCCATCTCTCAATACACAGAGTCAGGTTGAAATTAACACTGCCAGCAACTTAACATAGACTGGGTGCAGAGATGTTTTGACCTGGATCAAACCTTGAGCTGTAGACACTATTTCTGTGATCCACTGAAGACTTCCTAAGTCAACGTCATGAGGTTCCCTTCTCCATCAAAACACAAGCCTGGAAACAGCTCTCATATTGGTGCATCCTCGGGGCGAGATGGCAAGTGCCACACTAATGTAGAAGATTCCATCTACGCATAGTGATAGCCCTGTAATCCCAGGTTTAAAAAAAGATCTTGTGAAGCTGAAAACCCCAGACGTCTTGCAGTCTGGTCAGAAGTGGCTAAGAATAGATCTGAGGAGCTTGTTTTTGTGCAGTGCTCTTAAGGTCATTCCAAATGCTTGAAACTACAGCTGTTGATCTGAAGGGAAAAGTAGATTTTTCTGAAAGGAAAATTGGAAGATTTTGAAGTACTGCAACTCTCAGCTTTTAAAAAAATGGTAATGTAGATTTTAAATCTATCTTATAGGAATGGACTTCATGATGGAAAAAAAAGCCAGGCTTTTTTTAGGACGGTTGGAGAAATGGTCCAAGTACTGAAAACATGCTGACAAAATACACTTTGCTGTCTGCGTGATGTGAGGCTGAATTCAATAGAGAAATCGTCACTGACCAGAACAGGAAGATTTGAGGACTAATACAAGTAATATTAGCAACAGAATAAATTCCATTATTAACTATTAAATAGCATAAGAAGCACTTACCCATACAGAAAATTATAAGTCAATTAGGAAACCAAAAGTTTATGAAGAATGGAATATTACATAAGTCAAAATATTTTAATAAACTATTTCTTAGTCAGAAAAGAACAAAGGTTAACTCTCTTTCCAGTGGAGACTAGTGAGTCATCAAATGAATGCCACACTGATGGAGCAGACGACAGTGCTTGCCACCTGATAGAATGCTGTGACGACAAACAGCCATTCTTTCACCCCGAAAGGACTCATGACCTGAATCCACCCACTAGAACACATCCACCAAAGACACAGAAACATTTTACAGAATAATTGGTCTTGAACATTCTAAAATGTAAAGGCCTTAGAAGTCCAAGGTAAACCAAACTGGTCAGGCTGAGCTTTAGTAAGCAAACACATCATTGCCGTTCAACGTAATGCAGGCTCTTGGTCTGGGACCTGTGCCTACCCAAAGCATTATTTCTAGAACTTCAGTGAGACCTGAGGACTACAGGGTGATTATGCATCAATATTAATCTCTGAATATTAATGGCTGTACTGTGCTTCTTTTCAGTGTTCTTATAAGATACACACCTGGGAGAGATGGGATATGAAGTCGGCAATTCACTCTTGAGACAGCTCAGTTGGTGAAGGGCTTACCACACAAGCATGAGGACTGGAGTTTGATTCCAACACCCACATGCCAGTGACCACGTTCATCCAGGATCCCTGGGGCTCACTGGCCAACCAGGTTAGACTGTCTGTGAGTGCCAGCTTCTGTGAAAGACGGCTTCAAAAACCCACGGCAGAGCTCAATAAAGGAATATATACAACAGAGACCTCTGACTTCCCCAGTCATGTACACACACATGTGTGCATACCCACCTGCACACAAACACACCAACACATGCATGTGAGTACACTATACACAAATACACAAAATTAAATAAATGTTTAAAAGTTAAAATAAACCTTCCTTACTTAGAAGGCATTTACCTGATAGATTAATTGATTGAGAAGTTTCCTTAAAATGAAAGTAGGTTTCTGTTGAGACTAGAGCACAGATTAAATTGTAAGCACCTATCATTTGTGTTTTATAGTCTCTGCCACCTGTTTTGACTTGGTCGTGACATGAAAATCTTCATTAATTTCGCTTATCATCACCATCCACAAATATTGCACATAAATTAGAGTTGTCCCAAAATATTTCATTGTCACCATATTATGGATAGTAACACATAGCATTAGATGAACTGTATTATTTATTTTCTTTAGAATAGTAGTTTAAGGGACATATTAGATGGAAAAATTTTAATTTATTAAAGCTGTTTACAGTGCCGCAAAAAAGACTGCCAAGTCTGATAAGAGACCATTGCTTTACAAAAGAAATTTTAGCTAGTGAATATTGAATTACCATGCTTCCTTCCTTGAAAGTAAATCATGTATAATTTATTTTGGGTAGTAAAGCAGCATATCATAGTGGTTGTCAGTTCCTACTCATTATGATTTAAAATTCAATTCTCGATGACTGTGTATTCTATCTGAAATAATTGATTTTGCAAGATAAGTCATATGTGCTTATTGAAAATTTCGACTTAAGGACCGGGCCTTCCAACCAGTCAGTTACGCAAGCTCTGCTTCCCACGGCAACATCCGCCTTTTACAAGTGGTACATCAAAATCAGTGTGCTTGGACAAATGAAGACCAATCAAGTCCTCCTCCGCAACAGCTCAAGGAAAAGGGTGGGGATGGGCGCGGCTTCCTGACCACTCCGTTACTAGGCAACGGGATGCTGTGGCTTGAAGCGGCAGAGCTGAATGCTTGGGGCAAGGCAGTTGATAGAGAGATCTTAGGCAACAGAAATGAGCCCCGGTAAGAGCGATCCAGGAGGCTGTCCTCGAGGGGGGAGCTGTGGGAAGTGGAGGATAGTGGAGCTACACCCGGGTCCCCTTCGCCCCCAAGCCTCTGGAGTTTCCCAGGTGGATCTGGAGTGTGGACCTTCCTACCTCACATCCCCTGCCCAGACATTGAGAGAGCACCCGCCTGCCCCCTAGCTACAGCCTCCAGCCCTCCTACAGAGTCAGTGTCTCTACCTGACCCCAGCGCGCCCTCCGGTGGCCGCCGAGGGTGTGGGCGACCCGAATCTCTTCCCTGCTTCCTCACCTTCCCAGGCTACCTTCCAGCTCCTCGCCAAAAGCTGTGCTCGGTTCTGTTCCAGAAAAGTATCTTGAGGAAGAGGATGAAGTTGACTCCGTTCTTCTGTCAGCATCCAAGATCCTGAATTCCTCTGAGGGGGTAAAAGAGTGTGGGGTCAGTGAACCAGGTAAACTCTCTGGGTGGAAAAGAAAAAAAAAAAAAGCTGAGGTTTTGCTGTTTTATTTTGGTTTGGTTTGGTTTGTTTAGTTTGGTTTCAGTTTCAGACAGAAACATGTTATAAAGTCAGGAATCAGTGTCCAGGCAGCCTGATTCCATAGCTGACTCCTAACTTGCATGACAAAGTGGTGTTTTTTTTTTTAGCTCTTTGCTCTTTGGGGGCCTACCACCCAGCTCCCAAATAAATTCATGGAGTCTTATTCTTACTTATCAATGCCCAGCCTGAGTTTGGCTTATTTCAAACCAGCTTTTCTTAACCTAAATTACCCCACTATCTTTTGTCTCTGGGCTTTTATCTTTCTCTATTCTATATACCTGTCTTTACTTCTTACTCCGTGGCTGACTGTGTAGCTGTGTGGCTGACCCCTGACATCCTCTCTCCTTCTCCTTTAATTGTGCCTCTTCTTTTCTCTTCCTATTTATTTTCTCTGCCTGCCAGCCCCACTTATCCCTTTTCTGCCTAGCTATTGGACGTTCTGCTCTGTATTAGACCAATCAGGTGTTTTAGACAGGCAAAGTAACACAGCTTCACAGAGTTAAGCAAATGCAACAGAAAAGAATGCAACACAGTTTTGCATCATTAAACAAATGTTCCACAGCATAAACAAATGTTCCACATCTTAAACTAGTATTGCACAACAGTGAAGTATACTCTAACTTCTACAGAACTCCCTAGTACTGTCACAGCAAGCTAATGTTTGCACTTCAAAATTATTCTGTGTAGCTCTTTAAAAATCACCTTGTTCTCCTCTTTCTTTAGTCCAGGCACACACTTAACACTTTTTACACATATTGAATATGACAGAATTTTCTGCAGGCTTGGGAATAAACTCCCCTTGTCTTTATTATAAAGAGGTCATCCCATTGATAATTAAGTCATTTTTAAAATTTTCAACACTTAAATACAAAACAGAAAATAAAAGCTGAGTATAAATACTATTTCTCACATTCTTTATAGATAATAAAACTTTCTCAAGGGTGGGACCATATGCTCCACTCCCTTTCAGTGACTCCCAATATACATTTAGCAAAGACTTAGGAAATGCTGAAATGTGGTTCTGTGTTGACCCCTATGGGTCTCTGGTCATTCCCCCTTCCCATTCAAGAATCATACAGGTCCATGTGGCTATTTGAGCACTATTGAATTTTAAAAACACCTTTCCTTAGGAACAAATCACACCCAAAGACTCACAAGAAAAACAAAAAGTTCTATTATTACCCTTAAAAATAAGTGAGTCCAATTTCCTCCCTACTCACTGCCTGCACTAGATCATCAGAATGCTGCTGAAGAAAATACTCATTTTTGAGTCATATCGTGCCTTTAAAGTGAGCCGCTTAATGCTATTTGGAGCATTTGCTTTATTGCCAAAATAAATCCTTTTTCAAATGTTCCCTCCCAAGATAATTATGTCATTTCCCACCCCACACCCTCTCATAGAATCATCTCATGATATCTGAAAAGGTAGAAACAACCAAAACAAAATTCCCTCATCCTTATCCTTCACATTTACCAAGCTCCCTTCTTCCTGTTTCAGTGGAAGAATTGCTCCTACTCAATCAACAACTCGTTCATCTAGATCCCACATGGAGTCCCTCTGCCATGGCCTCCCTTGTTCTCTGGGAACCACTCTGTCTTGATATGTTTTCAGCCAGCAAGCATGTTAGACTCTCCAATCGCTAGAATAAATATTGAGTTCAAAATAAATCCCCTTGGACTGGCGAGATCGCCTGGCAGGTGATGGGTTTGCTGCCATGCTTACCAGCCTGAGCTCAGTCCCCGGGGAGGAGGAGAGAACCAACTTCCAGTTTGTTCTCTGACCTTCGCATGCATCTCTTGGCTTGTGAGCATGTGCACACACACTAAGTAAGTAAATATAATTTCCAAATTCTTCTTGTCCACATGTCTTCTAGTATGAACCCTATCCTACTACAAACCTTTTCCTTGGCACAATTCCAAAAAGGTTGGCCATACTTGGGGGCTGCAAATCTTCATATCACATTCTCACTGAAAGCCATTTTTACCAGTGCTTCATTAAGCTCTCCCCCAAAACTGCCTTTATCTAGGATGGCAGCCACACCTACATCACCCATCAGTGTTCAGCCCGTAAATGACATATCCAATGGGGTACTTGACGTTTCTCATAGACAACTTAAAGTATCTTAAAGAGATTGGTTTTTTTTCTCTCGCTCTTAAAATATGAACAAAGGCTTTCAGCATACTTCCCCAAAATTTCCCCGCCTGTGCCAATTTCTACCCTGGTCCTGGATCTACAGCCCCAGGGAACAGATCACTGTGGATCAGGAAAGGATGTCACAAGAAATCATCTACAGGGGTTAGACAGGTGGCTCAGCAGCTAAGAGCACTTGCTTCTCTTCTGGAGGACCCATGGGTTCTATTCCCAACAGCCACATGGTGGCTCAATTATCTATAACTCAAACTCAGGGAATCCAACACCTTCCTCTGACCTGGGGTACCAACCATACATATGCACAGACGTCTATACAGGAAAAATGTCCATACACATAAAAAGATTTCAAAAACAAGCCATCTACACTATGTCAAAGAAAACAGCAATTCCAAACAGAATGGTCACATTTAAATAGATATTTGTGTGATGAGAAGCTATGCAATTATACTGTGATCAAAAATGGAGGAAGATGGACAGAAAATATAGAAGAGTAACATAATATAAATCTCATTGTTCTTTCTTAAGCACCTATTATTTACTATTCCACTTTGATCTATTCAATTTACTAAATATTATATATAATGTAAACACAACACTATTGGGTTTTTTTTGGTTTTCGAGACAGGGTTTCTCTGTAGCTTTGGAGCTTGTCCTGGAACTAGCTCTGTAGACCAGGCTGGCCTCAAACTCACAGAGATCCGCCTGCCTCTGCCTCCCGAGTGCTGGGATTAAAGGCGTGCGCCACCACAGCCCAGCTAACACTATTGTTTAAAAGAGAGCTTTGTGGGAACTATGATTACAGAACAGAATGTGAGATTCACAAAACTCCACTGCAGAACTAATCTTAGTAGCAAATATGAAGAGGAGAAAATTAGTATGTGTCAAAGAAAATTTTCTCATCTTTTTTGGCGAGGAGTAAATCAACTAAGAACACAGTGGAAATATATGTTTTTAAGTTATTAATATTTTTCATGGTATACTTTTAATACATTGTCATTTTGACTGGCATATACTAATTATATATATTTATGGGGTGCATTGAAATCTTTAACTACATGTATATGGTGTAATGATTATTTTAAGAAAGTTGATGTATCTAACCTATCAGATGTTTATCATTTTTGCCATGAACATTTAAATTCTTCCAGCTATTATGAAATAATCCATTAATTCTTATCGATTATAACCACCCCCTATTAACCACCCTCTCTGTCCCTCACACACTTTCCCAGTCTTTGGTAACCAGCAATCATTTCTCCACTCCTATGAGATGCCCTTTTACTTTCTACAAATGAGTGAAAACTACATGTGTACAGACATGCATGCAGGCAAAACACCCAATCACATATATTTTAAAGCATAAAATTTCATTTTCTTCCAACATTGTATGAG
>LOJH01026628.1:0-14859 GCA_001685095.1 Ellobius talpinus
TGGTCATAGGTTGTTTCGGAGAGCAGCTTGCATGCTTGGGGTAGAGCTCATGTGCCCAGGACCTGAAAGTAAAGAAGGCTGGGAGGGGCGCACTGGAAAGTCCCATGTAGCTACAAGTACACACCAACGCTGGCTTTCTAGTGGAATTAGGTGATTCAAAACCCACTGGGATGCTGGGCATGGTGATGCACACCTTTAATCCCAGCACTTGGGAGGCAGAAGTAGGCAGATACCTTGTGAGTTCGAGTCTAGCCTGGACTAGAGTAAGACCCTGTCTCAGAACAAAACAAGGAACTAAGGGCACTGAAAGGAAGCACTTCAGGCTGCCCACCAACCACAAGATGTAGGTAGAGCCCACAACTTTAGATTCTGTGCTGACTCTTGAGCAAAGTGTGTGTGTTTGTTGAGACAGGATCTTGCCATATAACCCAGGATGGGTTTGAACTCACCACCTTCCTGTCTATCTTCAGGGTTCTGGGACAGTAACCAACTCTGGCTTCCTGATCATACTATTTCCAAGTCATTGGCCCAGCATGGGTGTGCCAAGGCCATATATAACAATTCTCCCGAGCACAGACCTCCCTTGGAGGTTCTCACAAGGTACCTAGGAAGGACGTGCTCTCCTGGCTGCTTACCTGACAGTCACAAAGGCCATCCAAAGCCCCCATTTCTACTCATGGCCCTTGTGACTGCCGAGCCTCATTTCCAAGCTGCCTCTCAGGAATGTCCCTGGGTCACTTTTAGGATGGAAGACCCCATCATGAGTCACAAGGCCAGCAGTGAAGACATTCTTTTCCACACTTTATTGCCCGCAGAAAGAAGGCCAAGGCTCAGTAAAGGACCCAAAGGACAAGAGATGCTGGCCTCAATGGAAAACATGTTTGGAAAATGTGTCTACTCGCTGCACTGTTAGCAGACAGCCTCCTGACTAGTACAGGGAAGAACCGCTACATAAACACTAACCACAGGCCTGGGTGGGATGGACGCCTGAGCTGGTTTGGTAGAGTACTTATGTAGCATGTAGGAGGTACGGGGTTCCATCCCCAGCACTTCATAAACCAGGCGTGGTGGCACTTGTCTCTAATCCTAGTACTTGGAAGGGGGAAGCAGGATCAGGAGGTTCAAAGTCATTCTCAGCTAAGTAGTCTGTTTGAGACCAGTCAGAGCTACGAGAGAACCATCTTAGAAAACCAAAACTAGCTGGGTGGTAGCAGCAATGGTGGTGGTGTGTGCCTTTAATCCCAGCAACACTCGGAAACTCACTCTGTGAGTTCAAGGCCAGCCTGTCTACAAAGCAAGTTCCAGGAGAACCAGGGCTACACAGAGAAACAGTCTCTGAAAAACAAAACAAAACAAAATGCAATAGATAAAAACAAAACAAAAACCAAGAGACTGAGACTACTCAGTGGTTAGAACACTGTTCTTCCAGAGGACCTGGGTTTGATTTCCAGCATCCACAATGGCGGCTGACAATGGTAACTCCAATTCCAGGGGATCTGACACCCTCTTCTCGCCTCTATAGGCACCAGGTACATATATAGTAGGTACACAGACATACATGTAGCCAAAATACCTACACACATAAAATAAAAAGTTCAAAATAAAACACCAGCATCAAAAAATCACCAACCCCGAAGGGCAGTGGTGGCACATGCCTTTAATCCTAGCACTCTGGAGGCAGAGGCAGAATTTCTGTGAGTTCCAGGCTAGCCTGGTCTGCAAAGCGAGCTCCAGGACAGCCAGAGCCACAGAGAAACCCTGTCTTGAGGGGAAAAAAATGAAAATAAAATAAATCACCAACCCAACCCTCACTAAAAACAAAAACAAAAATCACCAACCCCAATGCGATCACCTAAATCCTCAATCCTACCCTTGCAAGTAAAGCAAGTACTTAAAGAGAGAAAGAAACATCAGGGAATTAACGCTGACTTTCAGACAGTTCAAACCCTGACCCCATCTTCCTTTCATTTAAAAAAATTATACATGCATTTATTTGGGGGGAGGGATGGCAAGCCATGGCCTGTGTGCAAAGGTCAGAGGAAAACCTGTGGGAGCTACCTGTCTTCGTCACTGCGTGGTCCTGGGAATCAAACTCAGGCTTGGTGGCATGTACCTTCCCCCACTGAATCACATTGCCAGCCGGACTCTTTATAACAGACCCACAGTAGCTGCTATCAAATGTCTCTTTACCGTGTTATTCAGTGAGGGGGAGCTGTACATAGCCCCGAAGATAAGGCATGAAATGAGGTACAAAATACATATTTCCACATAGAAAAGAGGTGGAGGAAGGGAGGCCAAAAAGCTGCATACTTGCACAGAATGGAAAGAGAAAAAGAAAAATCTTTAACTATGTGGGGGTTAAGAATACATCCAAACAGGGCTGGAGAGATGACTTATTGGTTAAGAGCACTGACTGCTCTTCCAGAGGCCTCAAGTTCAATTGGCAGCACCCACATGGCAGCAGACAACTGTCTGTAACTCCAGTTCCAGGGAACCTGACATGCATGACAAAACACATAAAATAAAATAAAAATAAAAAATTTTTAAAAAGATGCACACATAAAAAAAAGCCAGGTGGTGGTGGCGCATGCCTTTAATCCCAGCACTCAGGAGGCAGAGACAGGTGGATCTCTGTGAGTTCGAGGTCAGTCTGGTCTACAACAGCTAGTTCCATGAGAGGCTCCAAAGCTACAGAGAAACCCTGTCTCAAAAAACAAACAAAAAAAATAAATAAAATAAAATAGAAAGAAAGAATACATACAAACAGACAATGCCAGGCATAGTGGCACACACCTTTAACCCCAGCACTCGGGAGGCAGAAGCCAGGGGATCTCTGTGAGTTCAGGGACAGCCAGGGCTATGTAGAGAGACCATTCCTAAAAAAAAGAAAAACATCTAAACAAGGTAAAATATATGCATTTACCATCTGAAGTTCTACTACTAGAACTTCAAGTAACATTCTACTCTGCCGTGGACAGTCTTCCATTTCGAATGAAGGCATTTTGGGGCTGGACTCTACGGTGCTCTCAGTGCTCTCAGTCCCACCCAATCACTGCATATAATAGGTGTGGAGTCACACACCTGTCATCCCTGCACTCAGGGGGTGGAGGCAGGGGGAGCAGAAGTTTAAGGCCAGTCTCAGCTACTTAAGCAAGTTCAAGGCCAGCCTAGGGTACGGGAGACCCTATCTGAAAGAAATAACTACATGAAAAAAATTAAAATGAAGGCATCTTGTGTGTTTATGTGTATCAAACTATAAAACTGGCTTTAGAGTCTACATTTGGTCAGGCTAGAAAATACATTGCAGATTTTTTTAAAACTTTTTTTCTTATTGTCTCAAGACGAGGTCTCAATGTATAACTGACCTGGAACTTACTATATAGACCAGACTGGCTTCAAACTCAAGAGATCTGCCTGCCTCTGGCTCTTGTGTGCCACTAAACCTGGCTTCTGGTATATGTAATCCTGGCTGACCTGGAATACAATAAACTGGGCTAGCCTCAAAATAGCAGCAATCCTCCTGCTTCTGCCTCCTGAATACTGGGATTGCACTCCAGCTACAACGGACTGTCTAGGACCTGAAATAGGATATCTCTGTGGCCATCAACGAGAGGAGCCAAGGCAAGAACAGGGATGCTCAGCTTTATAGAGGCTGATAGCCAATATTTGCAGATATTTGGTATGATAAGGCCAGATATTTGGAAGGAAAGATGAGTTAGCCACTAATGTGCCTCTCCCCCAATTACTTCCACCCTGAGCTGCAAGTAGATTTGTCTGCAGTATTTGAACAATACATAAGTGGATGTTTCACACCAGAAGTCATGTGTGTCCAATGTCCATGGAGAGACTTCCTCAGTATGGGTTCCACAAGTGAATGAAATTCAAGAAAGTGTGAGCTCCATACGGTCATCTAGAGAACAGACATATTCTCAGAAGGACCCGAATCTGTATTCCAGACACTTGCAGCCCAAAACAGAACTTCTCAGACACAGGGCACCAGAGCTGGTGTCAGCTGGGTCCCTCCACCAAGGTCTGCCATGAGAGCCGACAGGTACCTCCACCAAGCGTGGCTCCAGGGTACATTGAAAAACCACAGAGTCAATGGCAGTCCCAGCCACATCCTGCAAAAGCCAGCTTTCTTTCCACAGAGTCCTGGCAGGGGACTGTCACCTCCAGCCTCTGACCCAATTCTCTGCCTACCCTTCTCCCCAAGGTTAAACTAAGACAACAACTCCCTGGACCCCAGACAAAAAGCACCTAACACACATAATCATAAAAATTTTAGGACAAACAATTCAGATCTTAAGGTTGCTTATGCCTAAGGATGTTCTAGAAGCAATGAAATGAAAGATGTTACTGACTATAAACAATTTCTTGTATGGTCTTGAGTCAATTAAAAGCAAAATAAATAAGCAAATCCCATCAGGCAAACAGGGAATGTGTGATTCAGTTAGATTCTGGAATAATCTTCAAGGCCCACCCAGAAAGTTTTTGGCATCAAACTCCAAAGACATTTTATAGCCCCATCTGTATTTTCCTTCTAGAAAGGCTGGGTGTTAGACTACATTAAAGTCCAGAGAGGAGAAAAAGATCCCAGGACGTCTATGGGTACCTTCATTCAGAAATACAATGGAAGGGGTGGGGGTGGGCTCAGCATCCCCAGCACCATAAAAACAGAAAGGCATGAAGAAACACAATGGAATGACCAAGTGCACAGGGTCCCTAGGATCCAAAGGCGATCAGGTTCCACTCTGAGGCCCAAGTGTCCAAAATAACAAGAGACAGCACTCATTAACCAAGTCACCTCCAACCCCAGAAGACATAAGATAAAAGTCACATTTGGGAGTATAAAGATAATACGCACAGTGCCCACCCAGCAGCCAGTTTAAACTTCCTTAAAATCTTCAAGTGCTTTCTTCAAAGTTCTGATAAACTTGACTGGATCTGCCTTTATTTAAAAACCTTACAAAAGATTTAAATGTGGGGGGGATCAACTTTATATTCTATGCAGATAAATTTCTCTGACTACACAGTTAATAGGGGTATATCCATTATTCAAAAAATACGTTTTTCCCACCAGCAACACTCTGATTAAGTTCTATTCTACATAAGTTCTTTCTCCTCCAGTGGATCTTAAGGTTGACACACAGTGGGAAATACCAGGTGTGGCATTCTTGCTCAGTTTATTGGGAGGATTGGGGTTTGGCTGCCGGCTGTTTTTTTTTTTCCTTCTTCTTCTTCTGTTGTCTTTTGACATCACTATGGCTGGTGCCCTTAGATGTCCGGGCAACCGACCTTCACTTGTCCTTGGAGCGGTCAAGGTTCTCCAGCACCCTGTTGAGGCGGATGTTGAG
This sequence comes from Ellobius talpinus, assembly GCA_001685095.1. NCBI lineage: Eukaryota > Metazoa > Chordata > Mammalia > Rodentia > Cricetidae > Ellobius > Ellobius talpinus. The sequence goes on from LOJH01026628.1 coordinate 5,355, forward strand.
CAATCTCACCTGGTTCTCCAGATGCTCCAGCTTCTCCTCTACACTGGGGCTGCCAAGGACACCGGGACTGCCTCTCCAGTAGCCCATGGGCCCCGTCATAAAGTAGACGGCCACGACGAGGCCGAGCGGCAGCACAGCGTGCTCGGGCTCACCCTCGTACTTATGCAGAATATACACACAGGACATGGAGAACAGGATGACACGTACGAGCCAGAAGAAGCGACCAAACACCAGGTGCAGGAGGCTAAAGGTGAAACCCAAGGTCAGAGACAAGAACCAGTAGGCCAGGAGGACCACACCAACCAGCACCAGGGCCCGGGTAGGACTGTTGGACACGGAGGCTGGGCTGAAGTACTGTGACAGGTTGGAAACTACGAAACAGAACAGAAGACAGGGCCAGTTATTCCCACATGGTCAGGACCTTCTTTGAAAGCAGGTGGGACAGCTGAGCTCAGGAACTGGACCCAATGGCTCCTGTCACAACCTAATACAATGAAAGCCAATTAAAGCAAGCATTTGAGCCTCCAAAGTAGCTGAGGAAGCACAGGTGGCCCTCTGGACTGTTTGTCACATCAAGAATTTAAAACACCTTCTGTGAGGCTGGAGAGATGAAGGATCCGCGGTGAAAAGTGGTAAAAAGCACTCTTGCAGAGGCCCCAATTCAATTACCAGCAACCACAGGGTGGTTCACAACCACCTGGAACTCTGGCTCCAGGAGACAAATCCTCAGTTCTGCACATATGTGGTACACAGACATACATGCACAAGAACACCCATACTCAAAAATAAGTGACCAGTAAATCTCAAAAAAATTTTTTATAAAAATGTTGCTGGGGTTTGAACTCAAGTCCTTGTGTTTGCAACGAGCTATCTCCTCAGGCTGGTCACAGTGGCTCACATCTGTCATCCCAGTACTTGGGAAGCTGAGGCAGGAGGATCAGAAGAATCTCAAGGTCATTCTTGGCTTCACCCGCCTGTAGGGAGTTTGAGGATAGTGAACCCTGTCTCAAAAGCAAAGCAAAACAACAGCCACAAAACCAAAACCAACAGTAAAATGGAAACGGTAAAAATGATTTAAGCAACTTTGAGATGGGGCAGGGTCTCAGGTAGACCAGGCTGGCCTTGAACTCAAAGATCTGCTTGCCTCTAAGTACTGGGAATAAAGGTATGAGCCAGCATGCCAGGGTAAATTTCATTAATTTCTTTTGGCTTTTTGAGACAGGGTTCCCCATATAGCCCTGGCTGTCCTGGAACTCACTCTGTAGACCAGGCAGGCTGGCCTCAAACTCAGAGATCTGCCTGCCTCTGCCTCCTGAGTGCTGGGATCAGAGGCATACACCACCACACCTGACCTTCACCAATTACTTTTCCCTGTAACATGACCAGTAGAAAACTTCTATATGCCTTAAAGTTTATTTCTATCAAACTGATCCAAGTGGAGGAGTCTTCATTGTAACTAAGACCCTGAAAACTGATGGGGAAGGAAGTGCTTGGGACCAAGAACAGCCACCTTGACTATAGTTCTGGGAGAGGCAGCTCTCACACTCCTGTTTCAAGCTTGAGGTACAATTCTGAAAGACTGTAGGGTACCCTGCAGCTTATCAAAGTCAAGAGGGAAACCCACACCCTAGAAACAAGGTATTTCACCTCCCCCTCCAGCTCCTCTCAGCTGATCGCAACAGGCCTAGGTTCCTCAGTGATGCCTGGTGTCCTGTAGCTGTCTGGCTCTGTGGTTTCCCTGCCTGAGCTGCATGCAATTCCTTGCAATTAAGTTTATCTCTACAGGCTCGCTGCCCAGGGATGGCAACCTGGAACTGCACAATCCCAGTAGGTAATAATGGCTGAGGCAGCCTTGTAGGATTGCACACAGTTGCAGCGTTTGCTGATGTGTTGACTCAGCTCCAGTCCCAAGGAGGGTTGTAACTGCCCTGGGGGCAGCGTGCTGCACAGTGTCCTCTGAGAGCCACACCCCTGCCTCCCATTCTCCATCTGAATAGCAAGGTGGCATGGCCTGGCATGAAGCCCTTCAAAGGTTGAAATCAGTGATTCAAGGCTGGAAGTGAGAACAAAAGCAGTGATGTGTGGGCCCCACCTGTACAGCGTGCCTCCACTTTCAACCCTGATCCCAGATCTGTAAAGAAGGGATGCCCAGGACTAGTGAGAATTCTGAGAGGGTCTTGTTTCAAGGCTGTATCCGTTTTCTGGGTCTGCCACAACTGACCCCCATATACCAGGTGGCTGACAACGCTTAGATGGTGAAATCCATCCTCTCTCCCAGTTCCGGAGGCCAAAAGGCCAAGTCCAGGACCACGCTCCCAAAGCGTGGTCTCCCCTGACTCCTCCACTCACACTTTTCTCTCTACCGACTTTGTCTTGGCCATGCTGAAACACAGCTCTGAGTGCATCTAGACAAAAGCTCTTAGAAGCATCCTATGGCCTCTCTCGGCTTTCAGGGGGGCTCCAGGTGGTCGGTCCATGGCCTATAACATCATCATCACTGCAGGCTCTGCCTCCATCATCTTCACAGCCTTCGAAGCTTGGTGGACCACACATTCAGCTACCAAAGGTAAAATGCTCCTTCCTACCTGTGGTGCTCCATCCCCTTAACACTCTCATGTACCCTCAGTTGGGTGCAGGGAGATTCACTACACCGTGAGACTGCACCCCAAAACAAACACACAACACCACATGTGGCCATCCCCATACCTACCATCAAGTCCAAGAACTTCCAAGAGCTCCATCCAAACTTTCCATAGTGTCTCCACGAACATGTCCACGCCCTGCACAAACCGTTCAGTCAGCCTGGACAGTAACTGCAGGGAGGAGAAGACAGTAAGAAAACTGACCAACATACTGTCTTCTCAAACCAGTCAATCACTGAAGCGTGAGCTTGGGAGAGGACATCTCAACAGAAAAATCAGGAGCTGCCTCATGGGCAATCTAGAGCCAAGCAATGAACTAGAGTCGATAGCTGGCCCACCGCCATGTAGAATGGGAAAATGCCCCCCTCTACACACAGGAGCAACACTTGGGGTGAAGGTGGTGGCTCTCAGTCAGGGTATCTACTTCCTCTGCCTAGGAGTGTCTGCCCTCAAGATGCTTCCCAGGGCAGCTGGCTCTCTAAAGAACCAACTCTGAAATCTGAGACCACGCAGCAAGGATTCATGCTCTGTCTGTGACCTCGAGAATTTCATTAGGTCTCTAGGTGATTCAGAAAACCCAGTATACCAGGAAATCAGAAATTGTGCTACTTACTGACTGATTTCCTTATTTTCTTTTGAAAAAGTGATTGTGCTGGCTAGTTTCATGTCAATTTGGCACACGCTAGTGTCATCAGAGAGAAGTCTCAATGGAGAAAATGCCTCCAAAGATATAGGATGGTAGGCAAGTGTGTAAGGTATTTTCTTAATTGGTAATTGATGGAGGAGGTCCCAGCCCATTGTTGATGGTGCCATCCCTGGGCTGATGGTCCTAGGTGCTATAAGAAAGCAGGCTGAGCATGTCACAGGGAGCAAGCCGGTAAGCAGCACCCTCTACATTTTCTGCACTCTATCTCCAGGTTCCTGCCCTGCTTGAGTTCCTCTCCTGACTTAGGTCATGGTGTCTCATCACCACAGTATTAACACGAACCAGGACAGTGATATCAGATACACCTAGCACAAATCTCGAAGCCAGGGCTGGAGATGTAATTCAGTGGATAATGTTTTCCTAGCACGCATGATGTCGCCGCATAAACAGGATAGCTCAAAACTGTAACTCCAGCTCCATGGAGATCTGATGCCTTTCTCCGTTCTCTGTGCTTGTGCGAGTGCGTGCACACACACTTTAATAAACTTAATCCTAGAAAAGGAAACCATGAAAAGCCAAGCATAGCGGTGTTTGCCTGTAATCCCAGTACTCAAGTGACAAAGGCAGGCAGATATCTGTGAGTTCAAAGCCAGCCTGGCCTACATATACATAATGAGTTCCAGGACAGGGTTTGCATAGTGAGACCCTGTCTCAAAAAAAAAATCAAACAGACAAACAAACAAACAAACAAAAAAACAGAAGAAAGGAAAAAGGAAGGAGAGAGGGAAGGAGGGGGAGAAGGAGGGAAGCACAGGCAGGCAGCAGCACAGCTTTTGATGGCACCAGTTGTCCAGGAGTAGTATGCAGGAGTTATTTTAGGGTAAGTGACATTCTGGCTCACACTATACCTTCCAGGTCTTGGGTTTCCCAGCTGGAAAATGGGTTCAGGAAAGGATTTAACATAGGAAGCTGAAGAAGCTCAGTATGGCCACCTGGCCCACAGCAAGTGACAAGACCCCAGGGGCTGCTATAGTTATCCAGTCAGACCAGTGACAGGGTGGCAAGAAGGGGCTCCTAGGAGGACAAATCCAGACGAGAGGTTCTTTCCCAGGCTGTGAACCGGCTAGGAGGAAGAGGACACACCAGGGCAGGTCCCAGTCCTTGCCTTTCAGCTGGAGAACATGCTGGTTCCTCTGGTAAAGCTAGACATGGAAGGAGACCCACAGACTTCATGGAAATGAGAGGATTCAGCTGTGTTCTCCTAAATTTAATTGTGAAGCCCCTAGTCCCCAGTGAGAAAAACTCTGTAGACGGTGTCTTTAAAGAGGTAATTTGACTACAATGAGACCACTACAATAGGCCAAGTCTAATAGGGCAGAGGTTGTTATAAGACAGTGTATCAGTGAGACAGGCTTGTCACCCCAGCTACTCAGGAGGCCAAGACTCTGTGTGTGTGTGTGTGTGTGTGTGTGTTGGGGGGGTTGTCTATGCAAGCACCAGGGCTGGCAGAGTAATGATCCCGAATGAGGCAAGAAGGAAATCTCTTTCAACAGGACTCAGTAGTTCAGAGCCTGACCCCAGGCAGTTTATTTTGACACATTTAAGCACAGTGTGAGGGCCAGCCATGATAATCTAAGTCTGGGCAGGTCACCCAAAGGAAGTTCTTTTCTTCCTCCAACCATTATCACCTGGGACTCTGGCCATAGATGAATTTCAATGGAGGCTGGAGTCTCAATTGTTTATGATTGATTCACCTCCATCTTTACTATTATAAAACCCTATTCTAATTGAGCTCGGGACTCTCCGGTTATTCCAATACGTTGGACATGCGGAGAGACAGAGTTTGAAAACTTGATTAAAATAAAGGCTCTTTGCTTTTACATACGGGACTCTTGGTTTCCNGAGGGCCAGCCATGATAATCTAAGTCTGGGCAGGTCACCCAAAGGAAGTTCTTTTCTTCCTCCAACCATTATCACCTGGGACTCTGGCCATAGATGAATTTCAATGGAGGCTGGAGTCTCAATTGTTTATGATTGATTCACCTCCATCTTTACTATTATAAAACCCTATTCTAATTGAGCTCGGGACTCTCCGGTTATTCCAATACGTTGGACATGCGGAGAGACAGAGTTTGAAAACTTGATTAAAATAAAGGCTCTTTGCTTTTACATACGGGACTCTTGGTTTCCTTGTCGGCTTGCGGGGATTGCGGATTTGGGCATAACACGCATCACAATTCGGAAAAACGTTTTCTGGTGTAACACAATCCCATGTGTGTACAGGGAGGCATAATTACATCAAAAACGCTCCTCAAAGTTCATGTCACTTCTTCGATGAAGATGAGCTCTAGATTCAGGCTACATGTGTCATCTTATGGGCCAAGTGGAGGATCTGGCATGGACTCTATCATACAGATAGCACAGAAGTCATCTGGGCTATCAGCCACCTCCAGTCCTGTTTGTGAGAGCCTGGGGGAGCCCCTGGCTATACAGATAGCGCAGAGGTCATCTAGACTATTAGCCACCTCAGGTCCTGGTTGTGGAAGCCTGTGGGGAGCCAGGTATGGCCTGGCCCCAGAGATAACACAGGGGTTACATACGCTATAGTCACCTCCATTCCCAGCCCTCTGAATGGAAAACAGGTTGTACATCTTTTCCCTTGAAAAAGACAACCCTGTATGTTTAACATTCCTGTGCTATCTGTGAGCACAAGGACCTCTGTGCTCTCAAACAGGCAGGGAGATTGCAAGTTCAAGACCTGCCTTGGGTTAAAGAATGAGTCCAAGGCTAGTCAGGACATCTTAGTGAGCCACCCCCCTCATCTCAAAATAAAAAAGTTGAGGGTGTAGGTCAGTGTTAGAATCTTTGTCTAGTAAAAAAAAAACAAACAAAGAGAGATAAAGAGAGCGCGCTAACATCAAACACACAGAGGGCAGCCATCAGAACAGAGGGTGAGGAAGGCCTGCAGGTCCATTATTCTGGGGTACAGGGGAAGCCAGCCTACCACAACCTTGACCTCAGATCTCCAGCCCCAAAGCAGTTAGAACTACATTCTCATGTTCCAACCACCCACCGGGGTACTAGGTTCCAGGTGAGTGACAGCAGAGTTCAGAGCCTGGAGGCAGAGCCAGTAGATACCAGGTCAGGGAGCTGTCTTACATTTGGACTCCAAATGTGTTGGTGCAGGGAACCCCAGGACAGGGGTGGGGGCAGGTGGGGTAGGGTGATACCAATACGGCATGGTAGAGCAACATAGGTAGAGCAGACTTCCAGGAAATGTCACTAAACCAAACAGGTGAAGGAAAATAAATAAAATAAAAATTGCTCATTATCATGGGGAAGAGCATGCAGGGGGGGCAGAGGATAACTTTGTGGAATGGGGCCTCCCCTTCCACCTTTTTGTGGGTTCTGGGGATTGAACTCAGGTTGCCAGGCAGGCACAGCAAGCACCTTTATGTTCGGGTGAGGGCTCCACACCAAGCCTCCTCCCCTGGAGTAGCTTCATTCCATACTCCACCGGAGAAAGCCCGCTTTGTGGGTTCCCCTCATGCTCTCAACTTCCCCTGGGGCCACAGGAATGCTGTGCTCAGAATAAACCTGGATTTATGAATTCAGCAGTGGTGGATTCCCATTAACCAAGAATCAAACAACATTTTACTCACTGAGGACAACTTTACCCTCTCAAAGACAACTTTCAAACACTGATCTTCCTGCCTCTACCCATTCAGTGCTGGAGTTATCCACCATGCCTAACTTTATTTTATTGAGCTTACATCTCATGTATCACATTTTTCTGGTGTTTTGGAGACAGGATCTCAAATACACACACACACCCCAAAAAATGTGACTAGTGCCTGCATACTGTGAAACATTATTAGAGTTAAACACCCGTTTCCTGGGCGGGATGTTTGTGGACTGTGCAGAAGATACCATGATATTGCTGTCTTACTTCAAATGGTTAAAAAAAATGCAGAAAGTGTGTGTGCACTGCGCTTGTAGAAAAACAGAAAATTGTGCAATGTGTGAGGGCAGGCTGAGGGTCTTTGTGCTCTATTTCAACTTTTCAGTATTTTGGAGTTTTTTTTTTCTATTTAGTATTTCCGAGTTTTATTTAAAAATGAGAAGAAGGAAGAAAAGAGTCAAGGAAATGATGTAAGTAAAGGCACTTGCCACTATGCCTAAGTTTGATCCCTAGGACTGAGAGACCTCCCCCCAAAAGGTGGTCTCTGACCTCCACACAAACAGTGTGGCATGCACAGCCCCCCTCACGTAAATAAATAATTATAAAAAGAAAAAAAAATGTTTTGTTTCGTTTTTCGTGACAGGGTTTCTCTGTGTAGCCCTAGCTGTTCTGGAACTAGTCAATTATTTTACTCAAAATACTTCTTCTCTGCAAGCAGCAAAAGAGGAAAAACTGTAAAAACAGAATAGACCAACTGTTGAACTGAAGACCAGCAAAGAGTTAAAGCAAAGTCCCAGAAAAGACAGGGTCAACCTTCAGAAAAAAATTTGAAAAACCAAGTAACAGAAATAAAAAAAAAAGTTGAACCCCCCCTTTTTCCTTTCTTTCTTTTTTTTTTAAAAAAGTTCTTCAAGACAGGGTTTTTCTGTGTAGCCCTGGTTGTCCTGGAACTAGCTTTGTAGACCAGGCTAGCCTAGAACTCACAGAGATCCCCCTGCCTCTGCCTCTAGAGTGCTGGGATTAGAGGTGTGCACCTCAGCCACCCAGTTCTTTTGATTTTTCAACGCACAGTGTCATGCAGCCCAGGATGGCTTCAACTCACAGTGCAGCTGAAGCCAACCTTGAACTATTTGCTACTCCTGCCTCTACCTCCCCAATGCCAGGACTACAGGTGTGTGTTAAAGGACCAACCTGGAACAGAACCACTTCTAACATCCACAGAGGAAGCTGTCTATGTGCACACAAAACAGTTTGCACAGAAAGGTCCTTCTCTGGTCACATTTGAAGGGACACACTCTAGTGAACTCATCACACACAGCCTTTGCTCCCTGCAACCCTTCAAAAGCAACAAAACAAGCTGTCAAGGCCAAGCAGTGTCTGATCACGTTTACGTGAAAATCCAAACAGGAGAATCTGTAGAGACGGAGAGACTAGCAGGTGCCTGACTATGGTGGAGGCCAATAGCTGATGGCTGGGTCAATGAGTTTCCTTTGGGGGTGATGGACAGTCTGCAGTTAGATAGAGGTGATGGGTGCGCAAGCCTGTGAATGTGCTTGTCCTCACCAAACTGAAAATGGTGAAATGTGGAATGACCTGTATTTCATTGCCATAACTAAGAAAAAAATTAAGGGGCTAGAACTATAGCTCAGTTGGCAGCATGCTTACCCCTGAGTTTGATGCCATGAGCTGGGTGTGGTGGCTCATGCCTGAAAAATCTAGCACTTAAGAGCTGGAAGCAAGAAGGGTCAGGAGTTCAAAGCCAACCTAGAATACAGGAGACCTTGCCTCAAAAAAATAAAATCCGGGTGGTCATGGACCACACCTTTAATCCCAGTACTGGGGAGGCAGGGACAGGCAGATCTCTGTGAGTTTGAGGCCAGCCTGATCTACAGAGCGAGTTCCAGGACAGGCTCCAAAAGCTACAGAGAAACCCTGTCTCGAAAAACCAAAACCAAAACAAAAAGTCAGGTGTGGCCTTACACTGGCATATTCCTGACACTACAGAGTGGTAAGAGTGAAGACAGGAGGATTGCAGTTGTTAGTCTAGCTCCAGGCTCAGTGAGAGACCCTGTTTCAGGAAATAAGACAGCGTGACAGAGAAGAACAATTGAAAGTTCTCCTCTGAGCTAGGCGGTGGTGGTGCACACCTTTAAACCCAGCACTTGGCAGGAAGAGGCAGGTGGAGCTCTGAGTTTGAGGCCAGTCTGGTCTACAGAGTGAGTCCCAGGACAATCAGGGCTATTACACAGAAAAACCCTTATAAAAACAAACAAAAGCCCTCCCTCCTCTCGCCTCTGTGTGAAAATGTATTTGGGTGTCCACATACACGCACATTAAGAAGGGGGAAGGGCTGGGCATGTTGGCCCACACCTGTGACTCCAGCACTCTGCAGGCTGAAGCAGGAAGATGGAATCCAAGGCCAGACTGACTACATAGTAAGTCTCTACCTCAAAAATGAAAAGGCTGGGTGGTGATGGTGTACACCTTCCCCTTTAATCCCAGCACTTGGGAGGCAGAGGCAGGCTGATCTCTGTG
>LOJH01026629.1:0-11035 GCA_001685095.1 Ellobius talpinus
TCCTTCCTTCCTTCCTTCCTTCCTTCCTTCCTTTCTTTCTTTCTTTCTCCTTCCGTCCTTCCTATTTTCTACCTTTCTTTCACTTTAGGACTCTACTAGGTAAGAGGACTATGTCATTTTCTCATTGAGTAGTAATGAAGCATAACTGCTGTAAAAGACATGATGGATCAAAGCCACACACACACACCCCAAACTATGACCTTGTCTGTGGTTTGAAAGCTCTTTAAAGCTAAGTCTACACTAAGTCAGTTTACCACATGCCATTCTGGATTTAAACATACTGCTTTGATGCTACTTCAGTGTGTAGCTGGGTGTCATTCGATATCATTTTAAACGATAAAATATTTTGAGCTAAAATGGGCTGACTCCAGATTTGAACTATTTCACTTGTAATTTCAAATGATCTGTGGGGAAAAATAATTTGCCATTAAACCTTTAGTTTGGACTCAAAAAAAGGAGTTGTTTGTTTACCCAGTGAGAATCTGTTGGAGAGAATTAATATTTATTAATATTTATTTGTGAGAGGTTACCAATTGAAGATAAACTCACTTTTATATAGTCCTTATTAGTTATATTTATCTTTGACTATTTATATATTGTTTGTGTACACAAGTAAAGTATTTCACTTCTCTCTCTCTGTGTTGTGAATTGGTATAAAAGCACATCTCATTTTCAATCATCAATAAGACTCTGGGTCAGTTTTGCCATTTGTTTCTGTTTTCTTTTTCCATCAAAGAGACACCGGAGCACATGCTTGCACTCTGACAGCAGTGATACCAAACACAAACTCACATTTTGATATTTTGCTTAGAAGTTTCATATATACTTACATCAATTCACAAAATTCATCACTTTGATCTTTCACACTCTCTTTCAAGTGCCATTTTCCGTAGAAATTGCTTATATTTTGAATCTCAATTTTGTTATGTTTAGCTCAAACTTAGGGCAATCTGGCAAAGGAAATTTCTTTATAAAAATTTAAGTTCCAAACTACTTGAATAAGAAGAACTACTGGCTTTTAGAAGATTTTCATAAGTAAGACTATGAAATAGTCTGATTTTTGTGAGTAGAATGAAATTCTCAGTAATTTTGACAACTGAATAAATGTTTTTAGGTAAAAAGCCTTGTTTAAATATTTTGTAGCCTACTAGGTAATTTTAAATTATACCTAATTTTTTTAAACAAGTGAGTGGTGTGTTTGTGTGTATGTGTTTTATGAGCGTGCATAATTGTGCAGAGGCCAGAAATTGACTTTGATGTATTCTTCTGCCACTAACCTTCCACTGTATATGCGAACTGTTTTTATAAGAAAATTATTTTTTTATAATAAAATTGAAACCACCTTGTAATAGCCATTTATGGAGGATATGTATTCTTTCATTAGTTAGAAAATTATTTCACTAAGCATGTACATATATGTGTGCAAATGTTTTGCTATTTATTATTGTGTATGCTGGAACTATAAGCTCAGTAGGTGGAGACTTGTCCAGCATGCAGGAATCCTTGAGTTTCGTCCAAGCGCTATATAAAATGAGCATGGTGTCATGCACCTGTAACCCTAGCCTTCTCAGAAGGCTAGCCTGGGATATATGCCTTGAAACAACAACAAGAAAGACAGCAACAAAAACAATTATGTTCATAACACTAACTTTTCTGTAAAAATTGGGAGTTTGCTTATGTTTCACCTGTCATATCCACAGAGTTGTTTGGAACCGTGCTATCACCTTGCTCATGCAGAGTGGTATATATACAAATGACAGGTGAGCTAAAACTTTTACTGCGCTCTACAATCTCCCTAATAGACAGAAGGCTAATGCCTTAGTCATGCAGTTTACAGGATGAATTATAAAGCAGGCAAATCCTCAAGGTTAGAGACTGCACAACAATCACGAAGCTCTTACGGGAGAATGTTTAAAGCTTCTGAGTGCTGCCTTTTAATTCACTCTCACATTTGTGTTCTGCGGATGTCCCCGCCAGTGTTTATAAATCATGAAAGTTACACTTAAAGTTGTTATATTTTTACCTCTTTTTAAGACACAATATTTTTCCTTGGACTTCTGGTACAGCTTCCAGCAGTACCCTCTGACAATCACAAGCTGTAAGATATATTTCCTATGAAGTATAAACTTCTGTACAAGAAAAATACAAAAGATGCCAATGTAAAAAAAAACACACATAAAAAATAAAGGGAAAATTTACCTACACAAAATCACAATATCTCTCAATATTGCTCTTAAGTAATTTTACAATAAAAATTCAGAATTTTCTCAATCCTTTTATTGTAGAAACTGGATAGAATTAATACGAATTAATACTTTTTCTGCAGTGTATTTCTAATTATCAGAACCACAGTGCCATAAAACAAACTAAACTGGGTGATTCAGAATGGCAAAAGCAGCCCCTGGAGTGAGGAACTTCTGAGGTCAATGTTGATTCCTTCTGATCATGTGGAAAGGAAATTCAGTACATTATCTTACTGGGAGTTGTTACTGCAATCATGGCCCAGTGACAATAAGAACAGTTCTTTTGAGAATTAATTTCGTAGAAACTCTTAAAGGTAAGTCTTAACAAGACTGGAGAGCATTTACTAATCCCTTTGTAGGGTGTATTTCTCATATTCTTGGCCTAATTAGATAGTTTCTTATGTGGAAACCACAAGTTTTAATCAAATCTTTCAAGATCATGGAAAGGAGTCCTGAGTAAATACACCATCTGCTTTTGTATTTTCCCGTTTTTTATAAAGTATTTACTATAAGTATATTGGAGTGAAGTTTACTTCTATGTATTTGTTTTCATGGAAATGTTTTCTTTACACGTGCAAAGTGTTTTCCTGATGCATTCTTGTGGATTACTCATCTTCCAAGATGTCATACTTCTATGCACTGTGACAGAGGAGTCTGGAATAGATACTTTCAAGTTTGTTGAGTGGAACTAATTTTTACCCGGCCCCCGTAGAATGGGGTTATTCTCTTTTGACATTGGGAATTAAAAGAAAAAAGTGTTACTTAAATTAGTCACCAAAGAATAATGTCCTTACATGCTCCCCTCATAATTTTCTAGCATCCCAGACAGTGCAAAGTGCTGAACTTACCAACCCCTGCTCTGTTAGCTGCCTCTGACAGTTGCTGTGCCAAAATTAATGCAGAAAACTTTCATATTCTCCAGAATTGCTGCTGCCCCTTGGATCAAACAGGAACTTTCCCACAGATTTTCCTGTCGACTTCAACCTGGAGGTAAGACGTAAGGAGCTACATATCATAGCCCACTGACACAGTGATTTTTTCTTTTCTCACTATATTGAGTCCCCTTCCTCAAGCCTGGCATTGAAAAATAACACACACAGCTCCTGCGGGGATGCTTTGCTGTATCAGCCCTGGAAAGCTGTCTTTGGGCACTTTCATTATTTAAAGTCCTGATAAGTTGGCTCAGCTATGACTCACAGTATTTTCTTGTTAAGCAGCCTTCTAGCATGCTATCGAGCAATTTGGCAGTTACCGTCTCTCAAACTCATTAGTTTTTCCTCTAGGTCACTCATTTGCAGATTTGAGCTTCTCAGGGTGAAAAAATAGCTTCCACATTATGCCTGAGAAAGGGCAATGTCTCTTTGAACTGATGCTTCAAAGGGTCTCAGCAAATGGGTGTCATAGGACACACTCAATCCATGATCAGTGAGATCTCCAAATCAGAATCTAATATGACTGAATGTCCATTGAGGCATTAAAACAGAGTTTGCTTTGGTTAGACTGTAAAGGGTTGAGTAAAAGCAGATCAGGGAAAGGGAGAGAGTGTGGTTGATCACTTTAGTTTATCTAGGACTTAGAGCTTTTTTTTTTCAAATGGGCTGAAATATAGGTAATCCTGGTTAAACATGACTTGGATATCCTATTTTTTTTCCTTCGGTGGTAGCTTCCCTTCCCTCCTACTAGTTCATTTATGGGAAAAATTAGCATGTAAACTGATGTAAGTAAAATATTTTCCTTCTGCTAATTATGCTATTTGATGAGCATTGTTATTCCCAACCATTTCAAATTCTGCATGGTCTCCAAAAGCAAAATTACCAAAAGAATTGGAGAGTGAAGCAGTTGCTTTGTTAAAGGAAATTGATGAGCTACCAAAAAGACATGAGTTCAAACCTCCGCATCCACATAATAAGTTCTCAGACAGACCTGTAGGAACTCTAGAAACAAGTATTACTGAGGCTTGCTGGCTTCCACTTTAAAAAAAAATCTGGGGTACATATTTCAGAAAGAGATCTTGCTCAAAGGGTTAAGGCAGAGAATGATAAAGACATACGACACCTTCCCTGGTCACCATAAATGTGTGCAGCAGTGCACAGTACCCAACACACCCACACAAATCTCTACATGCAACAAGTACATGTAGACCACGCACACACACACACAAATTACAAATAAAATTGTTTGTAAGCAATGAAAAGACAGTGTTATACTCTGACTTTGATGTCTTTCAGTCTCAAATTTTTTAAAGTCTATTGCCTGGCTTGTCATTCTAGTTCTGTTTTCTGTGGAACCATTATGAGACAGGGCCTGCATCATCAATATAGGCTAATAGGAATCACCTTTAGGCTATACCTGCCCCTGTTTTCAGCCATGGTTTCCATCATCCTCTACCATCACATAAATAACTGCTGCCATATTCTCTCCCCACCATAGTCGGTGCCGTAAGTGTCTCCTCCCATAAGTTGTTTCTGTCAGGAATACTGCCGTGGTGACACAAATGTAGTTAATGCAGATATGCTCAACAGTACATTCTAATCACTCCACATACTAGCACTGCAACACAGATTGGTCAACGAAGTATTAATAGTCTCTGTTGACTGTGACAAATTCTAAACTCATGGTAGAAGAGATAATGGCTCGTTTGAATATCACTTCAAGAAAAATAATAAAACAAATAAATAAAAACTGATCTTTTATTGACTATAAGGTTGGGCAATTTTACTCACAGCATTACTAATGCCTCAAGGTACACTTGCACATAATAAATAAATATAGATATTACAGGTGTAACTTAGGTAATAAAAGAAGAAGACAACATCTGTGTCAAAGGAAACACTAGGAAAGTTTAATCTGCATTGTTTGACCTGAAAGCTATCACAGCTTGGTGAATTACACTGCCACCTGTCACAACTGTGCTTGTGATTCTCCTAAAACAGTAGGAGTTTGTCACATAAATGGTATGTGCAGCATTTAAATTATTGCAGACCATGAGGCCACCACCAATGAAAGTTTTCAAAACAGAAATGACAGGGCCTGTGTCTTTTGAAGTCAAATAATGTTCCCTGTGGGTAGCTGCCCAGAACTCCCACAGTGTGATTCAGCATTAAAACATTATCATTATCATCATTCTTAATGCAAGTTGACCAGTTTAAACTAGCAAGATGAAATTCATAAACACTCACTTTGCATAAGGCATTCACTTACTAATAGTATGCAAGATTATTGAGTCAGTTTCCAGCGTGGGTGTAATAGGTGACCAACTGGAAATACAAGAGGAGGGTTTGTATTGCTACATAGAGGAACTGTCTAATCAAAGGCATTCTTGTTGATACCTTACTCATTCTCTCAGTCGTGAAAATACATGCTTTTCAAAGTCAATTCATTTTAGTCTCCCAGTAGATCTTTTCCTCCTAGACTCTTCACTACCATATCTTCCCATGTGGTTTCCACACTCCAATCTCTTCCTACTGGATGCTTTTCTCCTCTGCAATCCTCAACTTAGTCTCTCTACCTGAATGCCTAACTCCACACTAAAATAATCACTGAACTTCCTGACTTGGTCTGTCCTCTGGAATTATCTTTTATTTCTTTATGCCCAAAGCCATTTTTCTATGTTTCAGAAATGAGTCCTGTTTCATGTGTTGAAGCCACACCCCTTAAAATATCTTCCTACCTTTTCATTACATTTATTTTAGCATCTCTTATTTTAAAGTAATTTATTTTGTTGATAATATTGGTAAATACAAGAAATTACATATAATATTATACATATAACTTAGATATGTAGATATATTCTGAAATTGCCTATAAATTCATCATACAAAAACCAATTGTTTATGTTGTATTCTCCTGACATATGTGTGACTTTTTCTTTATTCTCTTGACAGGCATTATCCAGCCTGATTGCAGGCCTACTGTCAACACTCAATTTAAGCCATCTGTGTTTTGCAATGCCTTTCAGCTTATATAAATTGGAACTAAAAGGAGCCTGGCCATCACAGAACTCAGCCCACTTTTTTTTTCACAGATGAATAGACTGAGGATGAGAAGTATATTCCTTTAATCTAAATGTATGTCCTGTATCTCTTAGACTTCATGTGAATTAAAAGAATGTGGATTCACTTACAAGGATTAATAATACCCAGAAAATCCCTTACCAAAATGTGTACCTGGGCTGAACAGTGTGTCATCTGCAGAAAGGGGCAGAAAACCACTATTTGGTTGATGGGTAACTGAGGATCATAAGGTAGATTGCAGATGGGAAGAATTACTGTATATGGAGGTGTTTTTTCTCATTCAACTGGTAAGACCAAGTAGTCCAGTAGAAACAATGTTCAGACAATTTATATGCAGAACATTTGGAGAAAATTCTCCACTGTTTATTCTATCTTGATGATCCCAAAGCTCTGTACCTAATTTACCATGTGTCATAACTAAGGAAAACTATAACTGCAGTCTTCAACTCCATCAAAGACCTGAGAAGAATATAATATTACCTGAGTAAATAGGAAGTACAGAGCAAACAGTTCCAAAAACTATAGAAATGACAGAAGCACATGACTGCCTAGATAGTCATCCAAGTTTCCTCTGAAATGTTGGAGCATCCATCTTTGGCCAATAAGTGTTGAATATTTAATAGACTTTTTTGTTAACCAGAAATTTTGAAGGACTGTCCAACCTTGTCTTGGCAAAGTCCAGCAGTCACTTTCTTGTGTGTTTTCCTTGTCCAATTTGTACAGCACACTGTGAACAGTCACAGCAAGGGCAATTTCTTGCCCAAATATCCAATTTTTCCATAAAGAAAGCAAACTCAATATGTAGGTTCATTGATGCCCATTATTACTTTTTAAAAGTAAATTGGTGCTGCTAGGAATAGAGATATCTCATTGAAAAGAAAAGTCTTATGGTATTTGAACATTTTAAATGCCATAGTCTATATCTTAGGAGTGTTTGAAGACCATCTATTTAAAATATATGTTTAACCTTGAAAAACTACCTAACATGACTAAAGTTTATTATTATAAATTATTAACTACTAACCTGCATATCTTAATTATACAATGCTTTTTTGTTTATTTCTTTTGTTTTGTTTTTTAAGACAATGTCTCTCTGTGGAGCATTGGATCCTGTCCTGGAACTCACTGTGTAACCCAGTTTGTCCTTGAACTCACAGGCATCTGCCTACATATGCCTCCCAAGGTCTGGGATTAAAAGTGTGTGATACCATCACCTGGCTTATACATTACATTTTTAAATGAGCCACATAAGCACAATGCCCCTAACAAGAGTAGAAACATACATTCAGTATAACAAAAATAACCTTAAATTTGTTTCAATATGGTAAAGTCCATACAAAGGTACAATATTTGAGGTTAAAAGTTATCATTTTTAGCCTATATTTATATATTCCCCGTAAAAGATGATAAACATCCACAACCCACAGAAAGACCAAAAACCACCCACACCAACTCCTAAGAATGTGAGCATTGTGATTACTAGGGTACTTCCTGTTGTCTGGGTGTGCTGAAATGTTTGGGGGACCCTGAGAAAATAAGGATAATGATCAAGTCCTGGCTAGAATAGTGTGTGAAGTTGAACCATCTCAATTAGCATCCTCGGAGTTGTTCTGATTACAGAACTCTGTGGAAACTGTAACAGAGGCACTCTGAGAGGCTAGACCAACTGGACCTTCTGCTTTCATTGGTCTCTGGTCCCCTTGCCCTGAAAAAACATAAGCTTTCAAAGGTAACATCATTGTCTATATTAACATAGTAAGGACTGTGAGTTGTACACAAGCCAGCCAAAGATGATTTTTGTTTGTTTGTTTGTTTTATGTTTGAACAGGCAAAATATATGTCACCATTTAATAGCTTTTCTAGGCTTATTTATTTTATGTCTGTAGCCAGGAATTTCAAGGGGTCTTCCTCATCAAACCTGATTCTCTTTAACCTTGAAAAAATCCATAGTTTTTCTCCCCTGTGGAAACAAAAGCACAACCTCTTCTCCAATGCAACAGATTTTTTATATCTATTTTGAAGTTAAGACATCTTTAAAATATAGAGGTTTGTGAGAGACAAGGATTACACACCAAAAAAAAAACTCTTTGAAAGCTGGATTTTTAACCAGAAACTACATTTAATCCTCCAACTCTGGGATACCAGTCCCTGTGTACTTAGTTTGCCGTTTCTACTTAGGTACCAGCCTCAGATACCAAATGTATGGCAGAGGCTCTTAAAGAAACCTTTTTTTTGCTTTGCCTTTTCAGAACCTTTGTGGAAATTCAGTCCCCATGTTGGGATGCCATTTGTAGGAGAATATTTCTGTTCCACCTGCTAGCTCCCAAATATGATAGATGAACTTCTTATTAATTAAAAAATTCAGCCAATAACTTGTGTTTTTGCTTAACTAGCTCCTATAACTTAAATTTACCCATTTATTTATTAATCTACATCCTACCATGTGGCTTTTATCTCTATCTCATTTTGAGTGTCTGAATTATTCTTTATCTGCCTGGTTTCACTGCCCTTCTTTCCAGCATTGTCTCTGCCCCCCAAATCCTACCTAGCTATTGGATGGTCAGCTTCTTATTAAAGCAATCTGAATGACAAATCTTCACAGTTATACAACATGATTATTCCACAACAGATTCCCCTGCCCTCGTTCAGTTAAATCCAGGGAATTGAGAACAAGGTCCAATTGTATACAATTGCCAAGTTGCAGCAACTGTTCTGGTTATCTGATTTTCAGGCTAGACAAAGAGGGATGTGTGTATGGTGGGTAGTGATCAAGGCTTTCTCTTTCAGTTTTACCAAAAAATGTAAATGTTATCACAAACTCACAGAAACTTTGCTTTGAAAAATGGATGAGTATGAACTCATCACTAGGTAGAAACACTTGAGCTCAGACTGAAAGAGTAAGATTAAAACCAGTACATATTTCAAAATGAAGACCATAGTAAAGAAATGGAGATAATAAACATTGTATCCCATCAATGTCTATTGAATTAATTCAGATGGTGAATAGTAAAGTAATGTAAGAATATAATTTCCTCTGTAGTAACCCCAATGCAGAAATTACCTGGGAAATAACAGAAGTTCCTGAGGACTGTGTGTGATTCTTACTACCTATTCTGAGAGGAACTCATATCAACAGTGGTAGCTGTAGTTGGATCTCAAAGAGGAAATGTCAGCATTCATAGTCATCAGTTAACCATTTAGTCTTCATTTTGTGTGAAAATTAAGTTGTAGGGGCACAAGACAAGGCAGGAAGCTCATTCAGGAAGTTGCCCCCATTAATTGCAGAGAAGAAAGGGATGCCATAGCTACCACAGCAGAGCTGGTGGGGCTCAAAAGATCAAACCTCCAGGAAAAAAATACACACAAGAAGTAATGCTCTGTCCCATTCCTTCTTAGGTGGGGAAAAGATTTCAATTTTCCATTTACAGAGGTTTCTGTGAGGATGGTTCACATACATAGGTATGAATACTTGCTTCCTAGTTAGTTTAACTATCGGAAAATGATAAAGAGGTGTGGACTCCTTTGAGGAGGTATGGCCTTGTTGGAGAGAGTGTGTCACTGGGGGTGGGCTTTGAGGTTTCAAATGTCCTTGCCAGATCCAGTCTCTCCCTCTCTGCCTGCTACATATGGACCAGGATCTAATGCTCTTACCTATTACTTTAGAGCTATAGGTGCTGCTGTGCTCCCCACCATTATGATGATCATGGGCTAACACCTGAGACTATAAGTAAGCACCCATTTAAATGCCTTTTTTTCCATAAGAGTTGGCTTGGTCATGGTGTCTCTGCACAACAATAGAACAGTAACTAAGATACCTCCTAACAGAATGTGATCCCTTATCTCACAAATAAATTTTTATTTATAAGAGAATATCTCTGGCTTTCAAAGGAGCCATTTGGAGATGTGTTTATCTGAAATTTATTTTTTTCCTGATTAAAATTGCTACACTTGAGGTATAAATTTTAATATACTGTAAGAGTGATAGGCTATCATGTCTTTGTTCTTTGTAATAGTTGAATAGAAATCCATATTAATATTCATTTAAGTCAAGAGTAAATTTTCTAAGTTTGGTGATGAAAACGCTTAAGAAATTCAGCCCCTTTTGTCCCTTTTGTTAAAAGCTATAAATTTTAAAGGCATATTTTTCTCCTAAAGTTTTTTGAAAGGAAAAAATACTTTACAGATCAAAACAAGTCTGTACTTGAGGGATCTATGGTGATGCATCCCCATGGTGGCAGACCATATCCTTGGGCTCTGTTGGACATTTTTTTTTCATTTTTTCATCTGTTTCCTTTATTTTAGATATCTGTCTGTGAATGGATAATTATCTCCCACCCTCAATGTCCCCTTAATATTAATGCTCTGTGTTTATCAGTCTTATGTTCCCTTGGTTGTTTTCTTATGGTAATCATCAGGCAAGAGGGTGATATCCTCTTTTCATTTAATTACAATTTTCTTTATCATGCAAATTTCTAGATTAATAATGGCACAACCTGATAAGAAAAGTCTCTTTAGAGTCTCAGTATTTTTACTACATAATGACATATTGTTTATACTAAATCATTCCATTTTATAGACAGGTTTGAAATACTTTTAAAGAGTTGAATTATCTTTTCAGCTTAAACAAATTCTCCAGGAACAAGCTTTAATACCCCAGAGGTAAGTAGTAGCCGAGTTTTGACCAAAATAGTCACAATATAATATATATATAAAGGTGGCGCACACCTTTAATCTCAGCACTAAAGAGGCAGAGGCAGGTGGATCTCTGTGAGTTCAAGG
>LOJH01026630.1:0-18331 GCA_001685095.1 Ellobius talpinus
TTCTTTATTAACCAATAAAAGCAACACATATACAGAAGGACTTCCCACACCAAATAAAATTTAACATAAAAAAATCTTCCTAAAAAAACCCAAGATCTTCTAAGTAAATTGGGAGCATGAGGACCATAAGAGAGGGTTGAAGGGGAGGGGAGAGGAAGGGAGGGTAGCAGAGAAAAATGTATAGCTCAGTAAAATCAATTAAAAACAAGAAAAAAAGAAAAAGGGGAAAAAATCTTCCAAGAGAATGTGGAGTAAGGGGAATACTCCTTCACTGCTGGTGCTAGTGTAAACTTGTGCAGCCACTTTGGAAATTAGTATGGAAGTTTCTCAGAATATTGGGAATCAATATACCTCAAGATTCCCCAAACCACTCTTGGGCATATACACAAAAGATGTTCAACCATATCCCAAGAAAATGAACTCAACTATGTTCGTGGAATCATTATTCATAATTGCCAGAACCTGGAAACAACCTAAATGCCCAAGACTGAAGAATGGATAAGGAAAATGTGGTATATCTATACAATAAACTATTACTCAACAGAAAAAAAAATGACATCATGAAATTTGTGGGCAAATGGATGGAACTAGAAAAAAAATTATCCTGAGTGAGGTAATCCAGACCTAGAAAGCCAAACACAGTATGCACACAGTTATTAGATGTAAAGCAAAGGATAACCAGGCTACAATCCTCAGCCCCAGACAAGCTAGGTAACAAGGAAGACCCTAAGAGGGACACAGGGATCGCTCTGGAAACAGGGAGTAAATGGACTGTACTGGGTAAACTGGGGTGGGGGCAGCAGGCGGGAATGGATAGGGGAATGGGTGCATGAAGAATCAGGATGGTTGTGGGTGGGATGGAGTAGGAGAGTGATGGGGGAGATATCTTGATAAAGGGGGCCATTGTGGGGTTAAGGAGAAACCTGGTGCCAGGGAGGTTCCCAGGAACCCACAAGGATGACCCCAGTTAAGACTCCTAGCAATAGTAGAGAGGCCTTCCCTGTAGTCAGATTGGTGACTACCCTAGTTGTCATCATAGAGCCTTTGTCTAATATCTGATGGAAGCAGATACAGAGATCCACACCAGCACTGGACTGTGCTCTGGGAGTCCATTTGAAGAGAGGGTAGAGGGATTATATGAGCAAAGGTAGAGGGCAGGGTCAAGACAGTAATGAACAAACCCACAGAGACAGCTGATCTGAGCTTGGGGGAGCTCAAGGACTCGGAACAGACAATAAGGGAGCCACACGGGACTGAACTAGGCCCTCTGCATCTGGGTGACAATTGCATAGCTTGGCCTTTTGTGGGGTCCCTAGCAGTGGAACCAGGACCTGTTCCTGATGTATGAGCTGGCTCTTGGGAGTTTATCCCCTATGGTAGGATGTCTTATTCAGCCTTGATGCCAGGGGAGGAACTTGGTCCTGCCTCAGCTTGATATGCCATGCTTTGTTGATTCAAATGGGAGGCCTTACCCCATCTAAGTGGAAACAGAGGAATGGATTTGGAGAAGGGAGAGGGGAGAGGAGGGTGTGGTAGGAAAGGAGGGAAGGGAAACTGTGGTTCATATAAAAAATGATGAAAAACAAAGCAAAACAAAATAAAAAACCTTCCACGCTGGGTGGTATTGTTGGTGCACACATTTAATCCCGGCACATGGAAGCAAAGGGAGGCACACCTCTGTGTGTTCAAGACTAGCCTGGTACACAGAGAGAATTCTAGTACAGAGAAACCCTTTTCCAAAAAGAAAGAAAGAAAGAAAGAAAGAAAAACAACCTAAAACTTACAAAACTTACAAAAAATAGAATAAGAGGAAGAGTTGAGTTGAGGATGGGGATGGAAAAGAAATGTGACCAAAATCTAAACACATGTGAAAAAAGAATAACCAAACCTTACGTCATATGGTAAATACATGTGAAAAAACAATAACCAAACCTTATGTCATATGGTAAACACATGTGAAAAAACAATAACCAAACCTTACGTCATATGGT
Organism: Ellobius talpinus; assembly: GCA_001685095.1. NCBI lineage: Eukaryota > Metazoa > Chordata > Mammalia > Rodentia > Cricetidae > Ellobius > Ellobius talpinus. The sequence continues at coordinate 1,992 of LOJH01026630.1, forward strand.
AAACACATGTGAAAAAACAATAACCAAACCTTAAGTCATAAAAACTAATTAATTAATTAACTAAAGAAGAGACAATTCCAGGTGTATTTATGAGGTGAGCTATTTGTTTTCTGTTACTGTGCTTATCGAAATGATCAAATGCAATGTGGTAGGGAAAGGTTTATTGCATTTTACAGATTACTGTGAATTGTGGAGGGAAGTCAGAGAAGGAACTCAAGGCAGACAGACACTTGAGCAGAGATCTTCTTTCTGGCTTGATTTTGGTGCACATTCACCTATCTTTCTTATTCAGCCCCAGTCCACCTGCCAGGAATGGTGCTGCTCAAAGTGGGCTTGGCCCTCCTACATCAATTAGCACTCACGGAAATGCCCTACAGATGTACCCACAGGCCAATGTGATGGAGTTAATCCTCCAACTGAGGATCCCTCAGATATCTCTGGGATGTGTCAAGTTGACAGTGGAATCTAACTAGGACCTAAGGAGAGCATCATTTTGAGGCAAAAGCCAAATAAAGGCAACACACACACACACACAAACGTAGAGAGAAAGTATCCTCAAGGAAAGGCTAGCAAACTGCACATAAAGCATGTTATCCAATATGGTCAATTAGGATTAGTCCCTGGGGTATAAGAATTGGTTCAACACACATAAATCTCTGTGATACATGACATTAACCAAAAGAAAGAGCTCATAGTCACTCAATGGGGAAAAATCATTTGAAAAAAATCCACATACTTTCAACAATATAGGTATTAAATAAATTTACTTGAGTACAGTAAAAACTATATAAAACAAGACCATTGGTAATATAATTTACCAAGAAAAACTGGAAGTCTTCCAACTGGTAACTGTTACAAAGTAAAGATGTCCATCACCGACACAATTAGCCAACACTGTGATTGTCAACTTGATTGGATTGGATTGAGAAGCACCTGGGAGATTAATGTAGCATAATTCCAGATGTGTCTGCTATGGCATTTCCAAAAGAAAGAAAAGATTAGATCAAGAGAGTTCTGACTTCACAATGGCATACTTCATTGATGATTCAAAATTTAAATAGACTGTTGAGAGTTTGTCCAATTACTGAAGGCAGGGCTTATTTGGAGAAAGTATGTCATTAGGCGATCCTGTCCTTATGACACCTGTCTTGTCTTGTCCCATCCTTGTCACGGGTCCACTCTGATTCCTATCTGCTGCAGTATAAATTGCTCTGCCTTGTTCTCTCAACCACAATGTATGGAAACTTAAGTAATAAGAAAAACCAATATTCCCTCCAGTTATTTTATTACCCACAAAATGTAACCAGTACCAAAAATCAATACCAGAACACTGGGGCCTAGACTCAAAAGAGTCTAGAATGGATTAGTCAGAGGAAATTGGAGAAATAGCCTAGAGATAGCCTAGAATGCTATAAGTAGACCTTACTGGGTCATTCTGATGGGAACTCAGATGGCTGAAGCTGCAGAATAGACCACAGTAAGTTGGAGGCACCAAGGATAAAGAGTACCTGCTGAAGAAGAAGAAAAAAAAAACAAAGGCAGCCCAAGATAGAAGCCAAGTAATCTACACAGTCTACAGTCAATAAGGCCATAGAAGTAGAGTTGTGAACGGACCTGAGAGCTCATTGCCACCAGGTGACCGCGGTATGGGACACGGAAGTCAGTATTTGCCCTCTTTGTTTTTTACATTGTTCTGGCCCAATCCTTCTTTGATAATCCCCCCTTTTCCCAGAATGTTTGCTTTGATCATTGGATGTTGAATATTTACAAACTGTGTTCTGATTTTTAGAAGGGCTTGCTGCTAAGAGTTTGCTTAAATCTCAAAGAAGATTTTGAATGTGAGCTTTTGAACAGCATAATGACTATTAAGATTATATAGAGTCAGCACAAATGAAATGCACTTCATATTGGGAGATGGACAACTGGCCAGTGTTAATGGTAGAATGTTATAGTTTAAGGAGGTGTGTTTGGGTGTCATAATAACAAGAGGTGGATTTCAGTGATTAATTTTAATTGATAACTTGAAACTTGTGTTTTTCTACTAGGTATTTGGTGACAGTGGTGATAAAACTGGCTGGCACAAACATAGTTCTGGGCATCTTGACCAGAAAAATTCAAAAAGAAAACTCAGCAAAATCTTCTAAATTAAAAAAGAAAATTATGTGATTGAAGATTATATGATAACATATGGAGAAAACTCTAAAGATACATTTTTAAGTCTTTTAGAAGTACTAAATGAATTCAGGGAATTTATAGGCTACAATATCAACATATAAAACCAATTCCATATCTGTATATAAAAACTGAACAGAAAAGAAACAATAGCAATCCCAATCAAAATGGCAACAAAATTTAAATAATGGAAATAAAAATTAATAATAATAAATTTAACCAAAAAGATGATAGACATACACTGAAAACTATAAAAGGTTGTGGAAGGAAATTAAAGATGACACAGACAAATGGAAAGGTATATCATGCTCATGAATTGAAAAAATTAATATTGTCAAACTATCCATACTATCCTAAATGACTGACAGATTCAAGGAAATCCTTAGCAAACATCTATGGGCATTCTTTACATAAATAGGAAAAGCTATTCCTAAAATTTATACCGAATACAAAAGAACTGATGTTTGTCAGTTTTCTATCACTATGAAAAAAATACGGGAGGAAATCAATTCAAAGGAAGAATGATTTGCTTTAATTCATACTTCAGAGATTTGAATCTTTGGCCAACTGGTTCTACTTTGACCTGAGGTGAGGCAAATTGGATTGCAACGTAAGAGTGTGGCCAAGGAAATTGCTCCCCTAATGACAACCAGTACGGGGATAGAAAAGCAGGAGAAAGAGAAGAGGGGTGGAGAGAGAACAGGAGCAAGCTAGATCCTTCAAAGCCATGAATCCAGTGACCCACTTCTTCCAACCAGTGCCTACCTCTCAATATCTCACTTATCTGTAAATGCAATAACTGATTAGCCCATTGCTGAACTTGGCGCTCTTACGATGCAGTCACTTCTCAAGATTCCCATCTATTAGCCAAGCTTTCCACACATGAATCTTTGGCAATTTTTCAGATCAAAATCATAATAGACACTAAGAAGCTAAAACAATCTTAATGCAAGAAGGACACAGCTGGAGGCAACAGGCTTTCTAATTTCAAAGATATTTTACAAAGCTATCATAAAAAAGCATCACGCTGGTATCAAAACAGAAAGATAAACGGAACAGAACAGACACTCAGAATTAGAATAGAGGACCCATGGCTTATAAGGTCAATTGATCTTTGACAAGAGTACCAAGAACACAATGAACAAATGGAATAGAAAATACACTGAGAATTAGAACAGAGGATACATGACTTATAGGGTCAATTGATCTTTGATAAGAGTATCAAGAACACATATTGGGTAAAAGTTTCTTTGAGAAATGGTTATAGGAAAGCTACCTGGGTGCAGAAGGAATCTAGACTCTTATCTCACACCATACCCAACAATCAACTCAACTGGAACAAAGAGTTAAAAGCAAAACTTGAAACTGAAATTACATGAAACACATACGAGTGAGAAAGAAAAAGGAGGGATTCTTTTAAATCTTAGCAATTTTTTAAAATACATAACACTAAGCTGGTTCATTTTATTCTCAATTTGAAAATAAAACAAGAGTCACCTGGAAAGAAGAGAATTTAGTTGAGGAAGTGTCTAGATCACATTGACCTGTGGCCAGATCTGTACGACACCTTCTTGATTAGTGATGTGGGAGGGCCTAGCCCACTGAGAGCAACACCATTTCTTGACAAGCAGGTCTGGCCTGTATAAGAAAGATGAGCTGGGTGGTGGTGGTGCACGCCTTTAATCCCAGCACTCAGGAGGCAGAGGCAGACAGATCTCTGTGAGTTCAAGGCCAGCCTGGTCTATAGGGATAGTGCCAGGATAACCAGGGCTACACAGAGAAGCTCCGTTTTGAAAAAAACAAAACAACAACAACAAAAGACTAGAAAAGAACAGAACAGAAAGGATGGGAGGAAGGAATGAAGGAATGTAGGAGGGAAGGAGGGAGGAAAGCAAGTTAGTTGAGCATGAGCCACTGGGCAAGCCAGTACGCAGCAATACTCCATGTTTTCAACTTCGGTTCCTGCTTGAGTTCTCACTCTGACTTCTCTCAGTGATGGTCTATGACCTGAAATTGCAAACCAAGTAAACCCTTTCCTCATTACACTGCTTTTGTCTGAGCTTTTCATCACATCTACAGAGAAGCAAGCTAGGACAGACACCATAAAAAAGGACACCACAAGCAGATAAATGAGGTCGAACTAAAAACTGCCACAAATGCAGTCAGCAGAAGAAAGATGGCAGCCTACAGAATGAGATATAATATTAGTAAATGCACATCTAAAACCACTAATATCCAAAAGGTATGGGATTCAAACACCTTAATACCGACAAAACCAATAAAAATAAATAAGCTGATTAATGATGAGTCAAAGACCTAAACAAATATTTCTTAATAGGAGATAAATAATAGCAAAACATATACATAGATGTGCTTATTTTCACCAACCAGGGAAATATAACTCAAACATACAGTGAGATATCACTTATTAGAATGAGTATATTTTAAAATGTGTGCGATGTGCGTTCATTCATGTGTGTGTGTGTGTGTGATATTGTATGTATTGGTGAGAGAGTAAGGGCAATATAAATTGCTAAGATCATTATATAAAACAGTGTGGAGGCTCCTCAAAAACTTAAGAGCAGAACTATCCTGTGACCCAGAAATCTTGCATGTATGCATAAGTATCCTATGACCCAGAAGTCTTGCATGTATGCATAAGGAAATGAAATCATTCTGTCAGATAACTGTGCTCTCATAGGCACAGTAGTGAACATATGGAAACAACTAACATGCTTGCTGATGGATACATGGATAAAAAGATTTGCATATGCATATAGTTGCATATACATAGCAAATATTTAGTCTCCTCACAAAAAGAGGGCAATCTCACCATTTGGTAGATGAACCTAGAAGGCATGCTCAGTAAAATAAGCCAGACACAAGAAGAAAACTGATGCCTGATCCATGCACATTATTGGAAATCGTCACAACGCCAAAGCAGAGAGTAAGATGGAGGAACTGGGAAAATGTTTGCCAATGAGTAGAAATATTCAGTCATACTGGATGAGGAAGTCCTGCAGGCCTAGCAGATAGCATGGTGATGACAGTTAATAGTGCTATTCCATACGCAAGGTCTCAACACACACACAAACCCCCATTTGAAGTGATGAATACATTACGTATCTTCATTGTGATAGTTTTTCCACAATGTGCAGATACATCAAAACACTGTGTTGTGTATCTTAAACACGTACAATTTTATTTATCAAGGGAAGTTTAATAAAGTTGACAAAACAAACAAAAGATGATTGTGAAAAACTCATCATCTGACTTATAAGGGAAATGTGAATAAAAGAGCGATTCAATGCCACTAAGCAACACCGACCAATGTGAAGTTAAATTAAGACAGAGTCAAGACTCCGAGAGGACGTGGAACAACATAGTGTGTGTAAGAGGACAGGGTGACACAATCACCCTGGGAACTCTGTGACAAGAAATCTTCTGGCTCAAAATATGGACTCATGGCCTGGGTACCTTTCTTGGCTCATTCTCAACACAAGAAAAACCAGATGTGTTTATGCCAGTGTGAGGTGCAGGCAGGTGCTCAGAAGACAAGCCAAGAATGTTGACAGCCACTTTGTTATAACACCCAAACCTTGAACCAACACCATACCCAATAAGAGAACCAAGCAGTAGCATGCAAATAGCAGGAAGATGAAGGGCAGTCTCTCCAACAACTACCTATGTGGATAGACTACTTCCACAAAAATAAGAGCAAAGCAAACCACAGAGGACTAATTGATTCTTTTGATAAAGCTCAAAAATAGGCCCAAACTGATAATGACTTGATTTGATATGATAGAGCAGGAGAAAATTTCCAAGGTCCCTTAACATGATATTTGGTGATCTGGGTGGTGGTACTCAGATATATTAACTTTCTAAAATGATTCCTGTGGGAGATGACTTTGGCTAAAGTTCTTGCTGCACAAGCGTGAGTAACTGGGATCCCCAACACCCTTGTAAAAAGCTGGGCCCTGTAACATAAACTTGTCACCCCAGAGCTAGAGAACTGGAAACAGGAGGGTGCCTCAAGATCTCTGAGCAGCCAGCATCACAACATTGATGAGTTCTGGTTTCAGCAAGAGACTCAGTTTGAAAATAGAAGGTAGGGATTGATTGAGGATGAAATCTAAAGTCAGCCTCTACCCTCCACATGCATGTATAGGTACACACACACACACACACACACACACACACGAACATATGCCCAAACACCCACACAACACCATACATACACTTGTTCATTGACACATGCAGACATACATACACACGTTCATGAACACATGCACGTATACACGTAGATGTATGCACATATAACACACACAGAGCAAATGGCATGAAAAGTCACAGTAAAGTTGTTTATTCCTTGCGCAGGTGTATGTGCTTTGATGAAAGCACACATCGGTTGGATATATAACTGGCATGCAGTGTAACAGGTGAGCTTTATCATCATTACACCACGCTGCCATGTTTTCCAAATATGGAATGTTTGAGCATCAACGAGGGCCTCCCATTTTCCAATCACTTTGATGAAATGCCGCCTTAGCCTGCCTGCTCCTTTGCACACTCTTGCCCCTGAAACCTTGCTTCCACTTATTTCTAGGCTATCTTAATCAGTTCTCTTGCCTCTAGTTTTTGCCAGATACCGATCCATCTCACGGGTCCCAAGAGAATCTGCTGACTTTGGAGCAGTTGCTCTCGAAAGTCCAATATGATTGATGTTCAGGAAGAAGTGTGAATACAGTCTTGAAGAGATCAAAGGGCATGAAGGTACAGGCAGAAGATGCCCAGCTTCACACAGGAACCCGGAAGACATCTTCCTCTTGTATCTCCCTGAAGAAACCAACCATGCTGGCATTGATCTTGGACTTCAGCCTCCAAAAACCACAAGAAAAGAAATTTCTTCTGTTTCATCAGTTTGGTCTCTGGTCTTTTGTCATCGTCTTGCCCTGGAAGACTGATAATGTGCTTTACTTTGGCATGACAGAAACGACTCAGGGTGAGATAGAGGTGGTGGCTGCACAGCGCTGTGAATATGTCAGGCACCACATTTTTAAATGGTTTGTTTTGTTTCATATGAATTTTATCTGAATTTATTTAATAAAAAAACAACAGCAGCAGTAACAACAAGAAATGGGTGTTTCATGCTCTCAATGATTAGCTAGAAAATTCTGCCTTGCAGTGGGGAAGATAAAACAAAGATACTCTACATCCTCTCCATTTGTTAAAAAAAAACAAGAATAATTGTTAAACTAAACTAAAAATTAAATTATTAGGTGTTAAATCACATACGTATAGTTACTGAAATTACACCAAGGGCTGGTTGGTGGGTCTGAAGTTGTTCCAGGCTGAACTGGAATCCAACTCAAGGAAACATTTCTGTGATGTCCTAATCCCTGGGGTCTCAGAATGAACTCTCCAAGGTCTCCTTTTCCTGGCATTTCCACCCTCTTTTTCTATTCTCCATGCTCTTGAGGTTGTTCATCTCTGTGTCCATCTGTAGGGGAAATAGTTCACCATGGTGGATGAGGTTACATCTCCTCTCAATTTTGCTTCAGTGACTTCGTGTTGCTGCATTGACAATTGTATGATGAGCGGTGTTCAAATGATATTTTTAATTACTTGAATGTTTTATAAAGTTACAAAATATTTATCGACCATATCCATCCACCACCATTGTCTTCCTCTCACTACCTCTGGCATCCTCGTCCTTCTCCCTCCCAACTTCGTGTTCTCTTGTGTGTGCGTGTGCATGTGTATGTGTGTGCATGTGTTTGTATTGTGAGTGTGTGCATGTGTGTGTGTGCATGTGTGTGTGTGTGTGTGTGTGTGAATCCTTGTAGAAGAGGGAAGTATGGTAGGGAGAAGTTGGCACAAACTATAGTGACACATTTGTATAGAAATATCATAATGAAACCCATGACTTTGTATAAACTAACTTTAAAAAATAATTTCAAAAAGGACAAGAAAATTATCAAAATCAGCAAATAAAGGATTTCCTCCCTCCCTTACTTTTTCCCTTTTTTCCTTCCCTTCCTTTTTCCTTTTCTCTCTCCCTTCTTTTCTCCCTTCCTTCCTTCTGCAACCTGGCTGTTGAATCTGTACCATCACCACAGCTAACAAATCCAAGTGATCACAAAGGAGGTACCTTTTCTCTCAGATAAACAAGAACCCCTAGCTGTCTGCCGCTGGGACTGTCCCTGCCAGGATTCCTTACTGTATCCTGGTTTCCTTCTTGGTCACCACAGCACTGTTGCCCTTGAGAGCTGCATCAATCAGGAAGAGCTGGGGACTAGAGCACAATATGGCTCACCAGGTGAGAGTCTGACTCCACAGAGGAGCCGGTGGAGAAGACTGGCTCCTGCTCCAGTGAGGCCATCTCTGGATCAGGGCCTTCGCAGCTCCTGACTGCCATGCTGGCAACATTGTCTTGGCTGCTGCAGGCTGGCCAGGCTCTCAGCTTGTTGTGTGTCAGGGCAGGAGCAGCAGGCACTGAGCCACTGTAAATGTTTGCTGGAGATGGGGCAACCTGGCCTGGTCACAGCTGTGGCTCTGACTGCTGCCAGAGCCTCTTCCTGGCTCTGAGCTGGCGGATTCATTGGTGGAATGGGAAAAGCAAAGCCGGGTAGAGCCTCCCAGTGTGAGGCTGGCTCTGCCAGCCCAAGCTGGGAGTATTTGCGCCCCTTACCTGGGAAGCATATCAAACACATCAAAGGCCAGAATTAATCAAAGCCACTATCATGATCCCCTGCCTGGAACCACTTCCACTACTGGAATAGAAGAAGCCTGCAAAAATGACTGCTCTTCCCTGAGCAGGACGTGCACATCAAAATCACAGCAGTTCTTTATCACACACGGCCCTGCCAAGTGGCGATGCCAACCACACACATTCCAACACATCACCTTTGTTTTCTGGGCCACCTTCAGAGTTAATGTCACATTCCCTGCCTAAGAAAAAAGGAGAAGAGTCTAGGGTAAGAAGGATTTGGCCAAGGTCCCTCAAAGAAAGCTCTAAATAGAAATAGAGTCTTAGTTCATCCTCACGAAGTTTCTCAGTCTCTTTTTGTTCTACTGTACAGTCCTCTCCACACCCCCAAGTCAACCTTCATCCAGAAGAGTACAGCCCTCTAACATTAGTGAGTATCTGTGGTTTACTCTCCGCCTGGTTTCACCTTCCCTGCTTTATTACACTGTGCGCACTGCCATGGGAAAGCTGTGTCCAAATGGAAATCTGAATTCAGATGCAGAAACAGAGATGTGGAGGGTATCTCTTTAATCTCTTTAGACTTGGATAAAGACTGACACAGACACAGACAGAAGCACTGACTCATGCATAGATGGGCATTTAGCATGTGTGTGTGTGTGTGTGTGTGTGTGTGTGTGTGTTTTATGTGCGATTGAGGGGTGTGTGAGTGTGCAGAGACCAGAAGAGGAAATTGGGTGTCCCGTCTGTCTCTCTTTACTTTACTTCTGTGGAACAGAATATGTTGCTGAATCTGGATCTAGGCTAATGGCCAACAAAGCCAGTAATCTCCTCTCTCCATTCCACTTCCCACAGATCTGAGCTTACAGACCACAGACTCGTGTGACAAGTTTCTAATTCAACAACTTGTGCAAGTTTCTAATGTCGGTTCTGGGGATCTAAGATCAGGTCCTCATGCTTGTACAGCAAGCACTCTTGCACACTGAGCCATCTTCCCAGCCTCTGCATTTGTGTTTTTACTAAGACATTCAAGGGGACTGTAAACATAGCTTGTTCTTTCCCTAGAACCTAAATCGAGTAGTTGACTCAGAGCAAGACCTCAGAGAATATAGTAGAATTAGATTGAGTGGACCTTTATCCCCCAAAGCAAAATATCAGTGCCTCCTGCCCGAGGACAGATGGGTTCAGGGCTTGCAGCATCCAGAGCTCTCCACATCTGACTCCACCTGACCTTCCAGGCCTAACTGCAGCCAGCCTGCACACTAAGCATACTTGACTTCTCCATGGTCTCTAAATCCCTCTTGAACTTTCTTACCTCAGGGCCATCATTTACACTACATTGGCAGAGCCCTCTCTCTCTCCATGCTCCTTTTATAAAATATCATGGCCTATTTTATACTGCTTCCTCCCTCACACGCTCCTTTGAGCTCTTCTGAGAAAAGTGACGCTACTCTCCCTGGATGCCATAGAACTGTGTGTTTCTATGTGCTCACTTCACTCTCGCTTAGATTTTAATCACTGAAGGAATGATTGCCCCAGCCTGGAATGGTCCTTATCTTGTTTCTTGTGCTCACAATCTGGTCTACTTTTTCTTCCTCAGGGAAGTCTTTACAGTTCCTCTAGTCCGATTCTGTCACTACATGTTATTGTCCCTGGAGGAGCCAAACCTCCTCCATGAGAACTTGCATCCTTCTCTATATCCTGCCACAGAGACAGCTACCTGCACATCCATGTTCAATGCTGCCGTAGGCACCCCACCAACAGAATGGAGCATCCTAGCTGTCTATCAACAGATAGATGAATGGATAATATAAACGCGGTACACAGATACAATGGATTTTGTTTTGTAATAAAGAAAAATGAAGCTTGCAGGAAAATGGATGGATTGGAAAATTATTATGTGAAGCAAACCAAAAAGACAAATGTGTGTTCTTTACCCTGAGTGGATCCTAGATTCCAATTCTTCTATATGTGGGCTTATTGGGAATGAGTGTGGGTATAAGTAATGAAACTAGAAAGGGAACAATGAGTAAGGAGTAGGAAGGTTTAAGGAAGATTGTGAGTGAGTGAGTGAGTGAGTGAGTGAGTGAGTGAGTGTGTGTATGTGTGTGTGTGAGAGAGAGTGTGTGTGTGTGTTGGGGGGATTATAGCACTGTGGTAGTTTGAAAGAAAATGGCCCCCAAAGGGAGTGTCACCATAAGGAGGTGTGGCTTTCTTGAAGTGGGTGTGGCCTTTGTCACTGTGGTGGTGGGCCGGTCTCATTCCCTCAAGCTTTGCTCAGTGTGACACTCAGCCACCCTGCCACGCACCCTGTCATGATGACAATGGACTGACCCTCTGAACTGTAAACTACCACCTCTAGCTTTTGTAAGAGTTGCTATGGTCATAATGTCCCTTCACAACAATAGAAACCCTAACTAAGATAAGCACATGTGTGTCAAGACAGTGGAATGGACATACTTGGAGTGAAAAGGTAAAGTCTGGGATGGAGTAGGGAGATAGTGGAATGGAGTGGCTGAGGTCAGATCAACCAAAACAAAGCATGTGTGAGATGTAGTAAGGAAACTTCTTGCTTTATATGCTAATTAAAAGTAGTAGTAGTAATTAATAATAATAATAATAATAAACAACCCCAGGGTTCTAAACCATCGCTCTCCTCACTACTAAGCCACCCTGACACAAAATAGTGCCTTCTTGGTCCTCACCTTTATGACTCCAGGCACAATGCCAGTGGTCAGTGCTAAATGACCGGGTAAGATGGCTGTAGAATGAATAATTGAAAGATAAAATGCTGTCTTCTCTCTTAGCACCCCCATCTCCTTTTTCTACCACTCTACTTGCTTTGCCTCCTGTCATCACTGTGTCCCCCAGAGTATCCCATATGTATCCCCAGGAAGCAAGCCCCAACCAGCACTCAAAAATACAGAAAGCCATAACGCATTGTTTCATATGGGAACACGAAAGTCAGTTCATCAGTCAGAATGAGAACAAATTATTTCCCTCAAATCAATCAGTGAAAATGTCGCATAACTAATCTGAAGAGAGAGTTCTAATGTTGCTCTAAACTGTTCTGACTTACAAAGTGAGGATATATTTAGCCTGTTGTTCTAGACCAGAGGTAGGCTCTTTGGAAAGCACATGCCAGTTGATTTATAATGTGGTCTGTGTGTTCACCTGGAAGGCATCCCAGGGTAGGAAGCAGAAGAACTGACCACTTGGATGGAAAACACTCATCAGAAGAGGGACACAAAGGTCTCACATGCAGGGGGCATTTCTGTCACCTTGCCTCCCACCACTTGGGGCAGCATGTTTCCTTGACCCATCAGGGACAGGGCATTTAAAGTTAAGTCACAAATGCAAGGACACAAGACAGACTGCGCAGCTGTGGTCACTGTTCCTGGGCATCCATTGGAGAACCCTCAGGCTTTCAGACAAGCTGGCCTCTGTGTAGCATCTCTGTGCATCCTTCCTCATCTTGTCTCTGTGCCTATAGCCCGAGCTAAAAAATATTTCTGCGGTTAGTGCCATTCTCCCCATTTTTAGAGGAGAACATCAAGATGACAGAGTCAGACCACTGTTAAGCCAAGGTCCAAAATCTTGACCCATTTTCACAATGGATATCTCTATCACCTACCTACCTGTGAAAATTCAGTCCCAAAGTCAAACTCAAGGGCTTCTGCAGGAAGGAAACCCACCTATGCCATCCTCCTCATGCTCCTCAGGATGCCTGCAGGCCATGGCTACAGTATTTTCATACAAACAGTACTCGCTGGCTCCTTGTCCTAGAAACCAAGGCGATATCAACTTCCTGTGGGCAGACCTTGTCTACTTTCTATCTTTTATCCACCCCATTTGGTATCTTCCCAGAAAGCAGCCTTGCACGTGTTGAAGGAAATCACAGGAGCCTGGGTTTCTTTTAGCATTTAAAGCCCCAGGCCATAATTTTATTACTTAAACCATTCGCAAGCAGAAGATACTGAGTGTTTTACATATGTAAACGAAATAGTTATTGCCAAAGGAAAGAAATGCACGACCCATTATTGCTCAACTATGTAAACTGTGGCCCATACAAGATGGTGGTCCAAGCCCAAAGGGTTTCATTCCCCCTAACTTAACTCATTCTCTGGGCCACAGTCACCTTTAAATATTTGTTTAGTAGATGGATGGGTTGAATTGAAAATGAAAGTATTCACATGTGACAGAGAAAGACGCATGAACAAGCAAATACAATTATTACTTCTTTCATTGCTAATAACTTCTGAAAACTACTAATGATCATGTTTTAAGTCAAGCAAAATAATCCAAACAATGCCATCCTTAGCAAGCTGTCTATAAACAAAGTACAGCTCTCAGGATCTCTTTGATTCTGTTTTGACAGCATGGTTGCTGTGCCAAAACCAACTACAATCTTTTGTTTACAACACTACCTTAACTATATGATTTAAATGAGTAAAGATTGCTTTTAAATTTTCCTACAGTTTATTTAAATGCACGTTCCAATTTTCCTGAATTGTACAAAAATAATTTAGAAGATTAATTTCTGAAAATACCTGGTGAAATTTGCATACACGAACCATAATTATTATTAATATTTGCATAGTTCTCCCTGCCACATGCATGCACTATTACCAACTGAAACACAACCCGTGAAATTACTGAAGAAGCTCCTGTCAGTACAATATGGATTTGTCAACAAACGTTCAGCCTCACAGGAAAACAAGAGAACTTCATTGTTCAGGAGCAAAGTCATGCCCCTCTGTTTTATTTATTTTCTTGGGCCAAATATGAAAAGACAAATCCATACCAAAAGAATGTGGCAGTCTTGCAATAAAGGTTAATCTGCTTGCAACAAAACTGAGATTCCTGGGGCTGGAGAGATGGCTCAACAGTTAAGAGCCCTTGTTGCTCTTGCAGAGTAGTCTGGTTCAATTTTCAGTGCCCACATGCTGGCTCACAGCTAGCTGTAACTCCAGTCCCAGAGGATCTGACACCCTCTTCTGATCTCTGAGGGCATGAAGCATGCATGTGATGCACATATAGTCATGCAGGCAAAACAACATACACTTAAAATAATAAAATAAATAAATCCTTTTTTTAATTACAGATTCACCAGAAATTGAAAACATCATTGAAGAGGATAGGGAGGCAAGAATTGAGAATGCTGATGGAAGAAAGAAACAAGTAAGTTTATAGTTCAGAGAGGTGGTTCTCAGTGTAGTCAGAGTTCTGCCACTCAGGAGTAGGTAGAAGTTTTGATCATGGCGTTCAAAATGCTTGGCAATGGTCTGATCAGGCTAAGTGTTTATACAAAGTGCTAGGAGGAGTATGGACAACATGGGAGATGCTTCTGAACTACAACTGGTGGCACACACCTCTAATCCCAGCAACTGGGAAGCAGAGGCAGGTGGATCTCTATGACCTTGAAGAGAGCCTGGTCTGTAGCGAGAGTTTCAGGCAAATTATGCCTACAAAGTGAGACCCTGTCTTGAAAACCAATCAAACAAAAGTAACCAAACAAGCAAACAAACAAAAAGCTATTTCTCTTCTTCAATGCACCTGAAAGAAAAAACCAACTAGAAAAGAAATCTAGACAGAAGTTACACAGAAAATAATAATAGGCAACACTAACACAGCACCTGTTATGTTTTAGGACATGTTATGAAAAGAGATGTGTTTGTTTACTTAGTTTGTAAAATGAATATATTCATTCATTTGGCTGTCTAACAACTGTTGGACCATTTCTTGTATTTGTCATGTTCTAAGGGACCATGAGGAGCTACAAGGGTGGCAGATCTTGCCTCCAATGAGCTCATATTACGGGACAAAAACAGACACTTGTGGCATATTTTTATAAATCTTCATATTATTAACACAGAGAAAGAAATGACCACCTTTGTTTGGGACTGATGGGAGCTTTTCAGATGATAATGATAATATGGAAGAATAAATATGTTTTCAAAAAAGGAAATGAAAAGTATATTGGTGCATTGGGCATCATGCATAAAAATCATGGTGTTCTGGAATAACACAGTTCACTTTTAACACCATAAATGTACCCCATTGATATGGGATTCCCCTCTGTATGCTGTGAATACCATTGGTTAATAAAGAAGCTGTCTTGAGCCTATAGAAGAGCAGAGCAGAACAGAGCTGGGCAGGGAAAACTAAACTGAATGCTGGGAGAAAGGAGGCAGAGTTAGAAGAGAAGTCATGGAGCTGCTGCCAAAGATAGACATGTTGAACCTTGCCAGTAGGCCATAAGCCTCATGGTAAAATACAAAAAATTAGAGATGGGTTAATTCTAGATGTAAAAGCTAGCTAGCAATACACTTAAGTAATTAGCCAAACAGTGTTTTAAATAATATAATTTCTGTGTGGTTATTTTGGGTTTGAGCTACCAGGCAGCAGGGAAACAAACAAGTGGGCTCGTTACAACAAATTGGCATGCCAACATAGCTAACTAAAATCTTCTTAAAACCTGAGAGGGCTTGGAAAGAAATTCTAGACACTAAAAAACAAAGTTTAGCCACATTTTTTTCCTGAATGGGCTCTAATGCTGATGGCATGCTGTAGCTCCTTTAAAAGAGGTTTTCCTGATTCAACAGTAGCACAAAAGATGCCATGGCTTTGAAATGGTGGCTTCCTGGGCCGTGATGCCAGCACAAACTTTGGCTCTTTCAGGAGATGGAGCACTTAAATGGGTTTTGTGAGCAGAGTGCTACAACTTATTTAATGGCAACATAGACCTGCTGTGTGCCTAAAAATGGGGCAATGTACTTGGCTCTCAGAGGCAGCAAACAGCTCCTTCATGTTGGACTGAACAGAGTAAGCAGGCAGGGCCATATTACCCATAACAATGATTTTGCTTAGATGCACTTAGCATTTTAAAAAGCCATCCTGGTCAGAAAAGAATTACAGATACACGATAAGGACAGATTCAGACATAAAAGACCTCTAAACGAGACACAGTGTGTTTAAAAATGTACATAGACTTGGGAGAGAGCAGAAAAGTAGTAAAGAGATAGTAAATGTGATATAAAAGAGTACATTCAGTCATAGATTAAAGGAGTAAAGATAATAAAATATAGATTAAGAAAAATAATCCACATAAAAATGGAATATACAGAGAGTGTCTGAATTATGTATATTATCGTGTTTTCTTTGGATTTTTGACTGTGAAGGAGGTAAGTATAGAGAGAGATTTCAGTGTATGGGCTCCTAAGCTAAACCAACATATATGTTCTAAAGGTATCATGACTTCCAAATTTGGGTCTAAGGATTTGTTGCTTTGGAAAAGTGGTTCTGCTTTTGTTTCCACAGAGGATGAGAACCTGTGGAATACTTCCAGACTAATGTGGTTTGATGGACCAAGAGCCCCTGAAAGGTTACCATGAACACCCCCAAAAGTTATTTCACCCAACAAAAAGCAGGAAGCAGTTTGGAGAGAACTACACCCATATTC
>LOJH01026631.1:254-12897 GCA_001685095.1 Ellobius talpinus
TGGCAGAAGTCTGAAACTCCATGATGAGTGGTGACCAGGGGCCATTTGCAGCTGTAGGTGAGGATGGGGGTGGAAGCAACTGCCAATGAGTTTCTTGCGAGTGGTCCAAACCTGAGAGCCCTGACTCCTCGTGTAGATGTGCTTCCTGAAAGCCTGGAAAGGACACCAGCTCTGTAGTACAGTACATCACCAAGCAGGGCTGTGGGCAGCACTTGCCTAGCCTTGTGCCTCACTCCAGAGTGCTGTCCCCAGGAACACCACTCCCAAAACGGCCTGCTCACCTTATAGATGTTTGTAAACAATGATAATAATCCCTCTTAAAAGCTTTTTTTTAATTTTTCTTTTACAAGCCAAGTGTCCTCCCGTATCGCCCTGTCTCCTAGCTGGATTATTACCTTTCTTAGAAAATGACTCTTCTTTATTCTTCCTTCTAGACACATCAGCTTATTGGTCCTGATGCTTCAGGCATGCTCAAATGAGTCTACTCAGTGCATCACCAAAACAGAAACAGGAATTGGGGCAAATGTCTTCTACTACACAGAATGGTGACATTATCCCTGCCTTGCTCTCTGCCATGTGTGACTGTGACTGCAACCTAACGTGTACACTGACTTTCTCATCGACTAAAACCGTGAGTCCTTTCACTCTACGGAGTCAAAGCTTTCCTACTCTTTATTTCCATAGATGAATTTCAAAATAGAAGTTTTGTTCAACTGCTTGGCTTCATCTGAACAATTCCCTAAGGCCCGCCCTGTGGTATCAGGCACAACCAGTTCACCGTGAACAGAAGTACAATTTCATGGGGCCATATGAATTTCATGCTATGTTTGGAAATAAAATTCAAGAAGAATAATTCCAAACAGTACAGGTTGATCAAGGTCACACAAGACATTTTTTATTGAAATATTTATCATTTTTCCAAACTTGATACTGACGTACTCTGTTTTGAGTATTTTTTTAAATCAGTCATCTGTGATGATTGATCTTCATTATTGCTCCACTGTAGTTAGAACCACCAGAAAATGCACTTCTGGGGGTGTCTGTGAGGGGTATCCAAACAGCTATAATGAACAGAGCAGAGCAGCTCACTCTGAATGCAGGTGACATCACCTCCCGGCCTGGAGTCCTGGACTGAGTATACAGGAAAGGGAGAGGCCAGCTGAGTGCCTTCACTCACATCTCGGCTTCCAACTCAGTATGACCAGCTGCTTCAAGTGCCCAGAGACACTCTTGCTGCCACACCTTCTCTGTCGTGAAGAGCTGCACCCGCCACCTGTGACCCTGCCTGCTTTCCTTAGGGTGTCTCTGACATGCGTTTGGCCACATTAGCAGCAACGAAGGAAACCTAAAGCCTGTTTTAGTGGCACACACCTTTAATCCTGGCACTTGGGAGGCAGAGGCAAGAGGAACTCTGTGAGTCTGAGGCCAGCCTGGTCTACAGACACAATGAGATCCTCTCTCAAACAAAAAAGCAACGAGTTCAATAGGAGAGAATACACAGTACACATTTTCAACATGTTACAGAGACCCCTGCTGAGGAAAAGTTAGAAATAGTGGGAAAACAGGGAAGACTCACTCTAAATGGCCTGTGTCCATTTTCTTCATTGGGAAAGATAAGAAGTACCTAAGAAAGGTGTCTTTTCTGGTGATCTCCTCTATACGAGATACGTACATTGCTTAGGTAGAAATCTAGCAGAAAGAGCTTTGGTACAGTGCTCTGTGCCTGCCCACATTCCAACAGCAGCCTCTCTGTGGCTGGACAAGCAACTCCCTTGTGGGGATCAGCAGAGAAGATCAAAGATAGATGACCTTAAAAAACAAGGCTGTACCCCAGCCATGCTTACCTCTGGAAAGACCTCAAGGCAAGCAGGGCACTAAGGGCCTGCAGCCACTAATCTGCTTTGGATATGGAAAAGCAGGCCACCTCATGAGGAGACAGAGCATTGAGTGGACCACTCCCGAAAACCTAAGAAGAACCCAAATGGGATAAAAAGAAAGTAGTTCCTCAGAATTGTCCCCATAGCTCTGTTGTAAAACCTCAATAAAGGCTAAGTCTAGTAGTACCGTGTGCTTAGTTCATGCTAATGGCAGGGGTTTCAATGGAGGACTCGGCGGCACTGTTAGCTGGAATGAGTCTAAAACTGACTATATGGATGGGAAATACTGTTCCTCCCAGAACTAATGCTGAGCTGGGGCACAAACATGATAAACATACTTAGACACAGTAAACATGCTTAGATGTTTTACCGAGTGAAGACACACAAAAGAGCTTGAATCTGAAGAGAAAGGCAGAAAACCATAGAGGAACAATCCATAGAGCTGGTCCCACTCTGACAGGAGTGGCAGGAAGAACAGCCCGCTCTTGCCCACGGGACAGGTGACAGGGAAAGGCAACTGCAGTATCCCCTCCCCCCCATGGCATGTCCATCTATGTAGTGGTCTTGATAACTCTCTCACAGAAAGAGAAGGGGTCCCACAGATCTGGGTGACCTTCTGATGCTTGGTGACCTCCAAGGGTGGGTTACAAACGCATGAGTACAGTTTCAACTCTGTGTACCAGGATATGCTTGACGCCCCCAATCACCTCCTAAGAGGCCTGAGGATCCTGAGGGCATCGTGCTGGGAGGAAGCCCAAGTCACATCCAGGAGACAGCAGGCAGATACTCTTATTGACACAGAAACTGGGACATGAGCCAATAGCTAGTATAACCCAGCATGGAAACTCCTCTGGATGGCTTCCCCCACCGCCTGATCTCCCCAGTTGAAGCCACAAATATCATGAAGCACAGATAAGTGCTCTCCTCTAGGCTATGCCCAAGCTCTTGACCCAAAGAACCTGTAAGCATTAAAAGTTCGGGGACCATTTTTCAGACATTCACAGAAATTGGAACACTATGACTTCAAGTATACATATTTTTGACCTTTAAACATTGAAACCATAAATTAAATATGTCTTTTCTAAACGCCTGGGGTCTCTGGCTAGATAATCAAGCCTCAAGGTGACAATTCTCTGCTTAGAAGTAGTCCCGCAGATTTAGAGCTGTGCACTTTCTTCTAACTTAGAGAAGGAAAACAGATAGTCCATTTTCAGTGCACAGATGAACCACTGATATTTTGTGGGTTAGTTATTATTAAATCCATTTATTGCAACATTTTGGGTGGGGTCTTTATACTCTTCTCAGGAAAAGAGCATGTTGTTAGCAAACAGTGACCACCTTAGAAAAAGAAAAGCTCTGTCATATCCAGCACTACAGAAAGAAATGGAGAGTATAATCCTAGTGAAATGAGACAGATAATGCGGAAAGACAAACACTGCTTTTTCATGCATAACAGAAGGAGAGAGTAGAATGGTGTTTGTGGAGGCTGGGGGTTGACTGCAATGGGGAGATCAGACTGGAGGAACAAGATTATTTTTCAGTTTTCTTGCACCTCAAGATGATCTGTTAATGATAAAATAGTATGCATTTCAATTGTCTTTTTATAAAGAAAAGTTCAACTGTCCTTACCCCAAACACATTAGGGTCTTGAGGCACTGAGTACAGTACCTCAAGACCCTCAAGACACTCAAGTGGGTGTGTTTATCTAATCATTCTGCACGATATGTACAACCCACAATGTCACTCTGTACCCCATAACTGTAAACAATGATACAGTGTCAATTAAAATTTAAAAATTATTGAAAGGATTTTAAAGTGGTATTCAGCTCTAAAATTTAACTTAGTATCAATACACCATTGTATTGTTTCTCAATACATGTTTGCCAGCAGATATGAAATAAGTACATAAGGAATTCTTGGATTGTCTTTCTTTTTGGCTATCACTTTTCCAGGTCTCAGCAATCATGGTTTCAGGCTCCACGATTGCTAGAGTGGCCACACTGGTGGTCTCTTCAAAAATGAGATGTGTTCCCTGGATTTGGTCCCAAGTGCCTTCCTAGTCTGTGAGGTATTTGTCTGAGTTAAGGGGAAGGCTGCAAGGTACACACACTAACTTCTGGTGCTTCCTCTCCCTCTGAGTACAGCAATGTGCTGCAGAGTAAGGTTCAACCAGAAAACACAAGCCGCAGGGCAGCTTCCCGGCCAAGCTGGGAAGCTTCCCGGCCTCACTGGGTCCACATGCTTCCCTCTGCCTGTGTCTTCATTCGGTAGAAGAGTAAACATCCACTTCACAGTTTGCTTAGGACAAAATGGCACCAGTCTGTAAGCCGTCTTACGAGGTGTCCAACGCTGCTCACAATTTCTTATCTCTTTCTACGTCCACGGAAACAAGCAGCTTCTGAGAGGCAGAACCCGGAATATACACACACCCTCTTCACAAAACAGACCGTGTCTGACTTTCCCTCTTGGTTAGCTATGATCTGGTGATCTGATTTGTTTTGTAAAGTAACATATTAGTTTTGTACTCAATGTGCTTAGCAAACAGCTATCAGATTAACAGTGACAATGACCTAGCGTCTGTTACTAAGAACAAAACCCTCATGGCTACATGTAATGTAAAATGAGCTCTATACATAGATTCAAAATGGCTCTATCAGAGACTTCAGAATGCATGGGGAATTAACCTGGCTGTTCTCGACAAAGTGAAGGCTGACTTGTACTTGCTCCTACTCTGAAATGGAGAACCAAAGAAAACTGACCGTTAGGAAGGCAACACAGCACAAACTCTTACGTAAAGAAATCTAAAATGAAAACAACCATGAGATCATCTACAGAGGTGATAGGAGGAGACATGGTTTTCTTTATAATGGAGAAACTTTGCAAAGAAAATTAAATTTAAAATATTTGTTAAGTGATGGAATCCCAAGCACAGAGCTTAGAATCTCACTATTGCATTTGCATTACGCTAAGGTATAGCTGTGAACCTCCTGAACTCACAATCAAAATGGTTATAATTGAAGGTATAACTATAAAAAAAATTGTAGTAGCTGTTGGCATAGTTGAAACTGTCGTAAGACCCACACATATATACATTTTCTCTACACCATTTACTGAAGACTTGATGAGAAGCCAGTGAGATGGCTTCCCAGGTCAAAGCCCTTGCTGAGGTACCCTGACAACTTGGAACCTATGGTGGAGTAGACAACCAACCCCTGCAAGTTGTCCTCTGACCTTCACACATATGCTGTGGTACACATGAGCCTGCACACATACACACACACAAACATATCATCCATACACACATAATACATACACATATGCATCATATACATACACATGCACATATACATCATACATACATACAAACATATCAAACACACACATGCACAATATATAATATATACTAACATATAATGCATACACATATATCATGTACATGCATACATCTCACACACATCATACATGCAAACATAATATATACACACATGCACACACATACATCTCATACACACATGATATGTTTGTATTATTTTCAATTCTGCATGAGACATTTGTATTCTAGCTCCCGTATTTATTTATTCAAGTGTATTTAAAGTACCACAGACTTAGAGGTTATCACTTTATTCTTTGGATTATATTCTAAATTTTATTCTTTTGGTGGCTCAGACTGATCCATCTTTAGCCACTTTGCTCCTCTGAATCATTCCCGTGACTATGGGTTTTTTTCTTTTTCTTTAAATGTGCCAGCTTTTCCTTATTTCTTGGCAGTAAACAAAGCTTGAGGCTCATTTTACATATTTCTAGACTCGGCAATATAACTTACTTCTATGTAGACACCTGGATCCTTTCATGGGATAATAGAATTAGAAACCAGTACATGGGGCTAGGGATGCTTCAGTGGGTAAGAACACTTGCTCTGGAAAGACAAGGACCTGAGTTTGAACCCCAGCACCCATGCAAAAAGCTGGGCATACTATGTGTACCTGCAAGCGCAGTGCTGGGGATCTTTGCCAGACAGACTCGGAGAGCTTGCTGGTTAGGCAGCCTAGCCAAAAAGGTAAGTTTTGGGCCTGGAGAGACGGCTCAATGGCCAAGAGTGCTTACTTCTCTCACAGGGGACCTAGGTTCAGTTCCTAGTACTAACATGGTGGTTCGCAACCATCTGTATCTCCAGGTCTGGGACATCTCATACCCTCTTCTGGCCTCTGAGGACACCATATACACACATGAGCACACACATACATGATATATGCAGGCAAATACTCATACACTGTGGTAATTTTTTTCTTTAAAATTTTTAAAATGTTACATACTAACTCCAGTTCTCCCTTCTTCCCTTTCTCCCTCCTCCATCCATCCTACCCCCATTCACTTCTCAGAGGGGGATAAGGCCTCCTTTGGGGAATCAGTAAAGTCTGGTATACCAAGTCAAGGCAGGACCAAGCTCCTCCCTCCCTCCTGCATCAAAACTGAGCAAGGTATCCCACCATAGGGAATGGGCTCCAAAAACCAGTTCATGCACCCAGGATAAGTCCTGGTCCCACTGCCAGCCTCCTCCCCAACAGATCAAGCCACATAACTGTCACCCACTCGCTGAGGGCTTAGTTCGGTCCCCTGCAGGATCCCCAGCTCTCAGTCCAGAGTCCTTGAGCTCCCACTAGCTCAGGTCAGCTGTCTCTGTGGTTTTCCTCATCATGATCTTGACCCCCTTGCTCATATGATCCCTCCTCCCTCTCTTCAACTAAGCTCCAGGAGCTCAGCCCAGTGCTTGGCTGTGGATCTCTGCATCTGCTTCCATCAGTTGCTGGATGTAGGTTCTATGATGACAATCAGGGTAGTTGCTAATTTGATTATAGGGGAAGGCCAGTTCAGTATTGCTATGGGTCTTAGCTGGGGTCTAAGAAAGGGAAGTAGTTAAGATCTCTTGGGTAAAATGGGGAAGGGAGAAGGAGGGGCTAAGGGATAGGAACGTGAGGGCTTGAGATGCCGAGCTGGGGGAGGGGTAGAGAGGGGGAGCAATGAAAAAGATATCTTGATAGAGGGAGCCATTATGGTGTTACGGAGAAAGCAGGTGCTAGGGAAATTCTCAGAACTACTCTGTGGTAATTTGAATGAATATGACCCCTGTAAAATTATGTATTCCAATACTTGGTGCCAGTTGGTCTAACTGTTTAGGAAGGATTAAGAGTGTGACCCTGCTAGAGGATATGTGTCACCAGGGGCAAGTTCTGAAGTTTCAAGAGATTTGCATCATTCCCAGTGTTTCGCTCTCTGCTTTGTAGCTGTGGATCAAGACACAAGCTCTCAGCAGGCTAGCACCCCATACTGTGGACTCTAAGCCTCGGAAACTATCAGCCAAATTTAATGTTTTAGATTATAACTTGCCTTGGTAATGGTGTTTTATCGTATCATAGAAAGATAACTGAGATAGGAGCTGGCACCAGGGAACGGGTTATTACTGATCTCACCATGTGGATTCATTGGAGGAATGTGGAAGATTTGGGACTTTGGACTGGGAAAGCAGTTGAACACTGTAGGTGGGGCTTAGCCTTGATTCCAGTATCAAGTTCAGTCTCGGCTGCTTTTTCCCTCATCTGGTTTGATTTTCACTCTCTCGTCAGTGTCTGCAGCAGAACAGAGGTTTTAATTTTAACAGAACCTAGTGTTTTTCATTGCTCATGTTCTCAACATCCCATCTGAAAACACATCACTAAAGCCAAGGCCACACAGACTCCCTGGGCTTCAGTTTTACCTTTTACCTTACGTCTATGGTCCTTCTGAGTTAATTTTCATGTAAAGTGCAAAGTCTGTGTCCAGGTCCAGTTTTTGCATACAAATGGCCCATTTTCCCGCCTCATTTGCTAAAAAGGCTATTCTTCCTTTCCAAGGCTCTCAATCTGAGAAAGCAAACATGAATACATTATCCGGCCCACCTCCTTAACAGGAACAGCAGCACATTACACTCGACTCTTCCACGCTCTTTCCACTTAATGTAACGAGATCTTCCTCACATATAGGGCTGGTTCTTCATTCTTCTTGTTTCAATGACATACATATTCTCTCACCAAAAGTCAAGATCACCTACTACTTAGAGACCAAGCCCAGATTAAAGCTGGAGAAAGACCCACAGCTAAGACAAGCGCCCATTGTCTGAAAGCAAGACAGGAAGTCATTTGCGAAGTATGATAGAAAATCACGCAGTTCGAATGGAACAAGGCATTAAGATACGCAGCAGGTAGCATAAAGACATTCTTCTCCAAGGGATGCGATGCCATAGGATAAGGTGGAATAAAACTTACAGAAAACCAGACACCACAGCCGACCCCTAATGAGAGAAGGAGAAAACTCTTAAATGGAGGTGAAGGAAAGCTTTGGAGGGGTGAAAACAAATGAACAGGCGTAGGGCAGAGGAGGGAGAGTAAAAGCAGAGGGATAAACGTGTCTGAAATACACAGAGACCAGAGGGCAAGAACAGCTATGAACAGCATCAGAGATGTCAGCAAACAAGAGATGTGAAGAAGCCACACTTGCAAAACAGGACTACGTCCACAGACTTGTTCTCTGACGTGCGATTCTGTTCTTGCCTGGCAGGGCCCAAGCTATTCTCTGCCAGGAAAGAAACAAACAGATGACATTCGTGAGTTTAGCACACCCCCACAATGTCAGCAAATGTTCTGTCATGAATTCCTAGCTCCAGCTTCTTCCTCCTCCTCTTCCTCCAGGTCAAGTCGAGGGCACTGTCTGGACTCTAACCTGACGGGTAGTTTTTGCTGCTGTTTTTGTTTGTTTGCTTGTTTGCTTTTGCACTAGTGAATAACAAATTTGTACTTCCAATCCAGGTCTGTTTTCTGAGCTATATACTTGGGTACCCAGCTGTCTATGCAGTAGCTCGGCTTGTGTCCCTCTAGCTCAGGTAACAAACACACAGTCCTCCTATTCCTCATAAACATGGGACCTGGGTGAGAGTCTCTCCAAGATCAAAGGCTGAAACCCCAAGTGCCAACTCTGATGCCTTTCCTTCCCTGTGCCCAATAACTGAACTATATCCTAATCCATTGCTTCTGTTCTAGGTATCTCCCCAACATCAGTCACTCATCTCCTCTGTTTCCGTTGCCCCCTTTGGGGTCACCATCATCTCTTCCTGGCAACACCACAGCATCTTCTAAGATCTTGATGAATCCATTTTGGCCCTTTCCAACACATTCTAAATCCATAGTCATCTTTTAAAAGTAAAAAAATCTAATCAAGAGGTAAGGCACATAGATCACTATGCATTCAAGGCCAGCTTAAACTATATATCAAGTTCCAGACCAGCCAGGTCTACACAATAAAAGCTTGTCTCAAAACAACAACAAAATCCAATTAAATTACCAAATACTGCCATTCCCAAGTTTAAAACCCCTGTCATTATCTTCCCCCTGCTGATGAGCTTAAGTCTAGGATTGCTAAACAAGGACTCACGTGTCCTGGCATGTCTACATCTCCTCCACTTTGTCCACTCCAGCTTGCTTTCTGCATGCCAGCCTGCTGTCAAGTCTCCAAGCATGCCAGGCTCCCATCCACCACAGACACTTCCCTCCACTCTCCAGAAGGCCTTACCCTCTTGCTTTTTCTTCTTTAATCAGATCGGATATAGAGTCCTTTGGGTGTAGTCCAGAAGTGCTACAGCTGTACCCACTTTCTTCACCCTTTAATCCCTCCTCACCTTGCCTGTCATCACCTGGAAAAGACATTTCTGGCACTTGCTCCTCCAACCTAGGTCTTCTTGTGGCAGAACGAATAAAATCAACATTTAAATAATGATAGAAAATAATGATATTGAGTTCTTACAGCATCAAATATCATAAGTACTTGACAATATAACACACCTCAGTGTATTTTCAAGGAAGCTCATCTTCCTTACAAGCAGTCAAGGGGTATTAGACCCTGTTTACCAAGATGGCCACTCTCAGCTCCAAGTAACACGAAGCATTCAGAACCCCAAACAGAGGCAGTAGGCCCGCGCTCTGATTTAGCCGTCAGTTCACTCCCAGTTTCCCGCATTATCTTTGTTGCCACTTCTAACATCTCAACGTTTGGTAGACACTGGACGAAAAGCTCCCTGAAGGCATGGCCATTGCCTGCTGTCACTCATCATCCTGGCTGTGGAGCCTGGCGTCTTGGAGACATTCACTGTAGACTTCAGGAATGAACAAATGAATGAACGAACGACCACAGCAGCGGGTGTCTTGTTTGCAGCAACAGTAAAGAACTTCGTGTGCGTGTGGAGAGTTGACTAGGCTATACCGACGATTTGTAGCCCTAAGCTGACAATTGCGGTGATGGCAAATAAAAGTCCATTGAAGAGGTAATTCCTTCAGAGTCCTATCAACAATGGTAAAATGCACAATAATCGATCACAGTTGTTACATCTTATCACGTGCCGGTTTGATGGGTTCTTTACATACATAAGTGAGTTCTTGTGTCAATTCCGTGGGGACACAGAACATCATCTCCACTTTACTAGAATGCAATCCAAGGGGGAGTCAGTGTCTTGACCAAAGGCACAAGGTTGAAGCATTAGAGCCTATGCTGGACACACTTGGATGACAGAAGCAGCAGAGTCAACACAGACCCTGTAAACTGAACACCCAGCCACCTAAGAGAGTCATCAAGAAGTCTGACCTCCTGGCAAGAAAGTTACCCAGAATGTGCCATCAACCACTGGAACCTGGGAGCTGGAAGCAGAGTGACAGATGAATGTCCTCGGTCCACTTCCTCTGTCCGGGGAACCGAACACTTCACACCACTAGAAGCTGAGAGCAGCCACCTCGGAAAACAGGACCTAGTGGTCCCCTCAGTGCCTGCTAGAAGGATAAGCTTCCGTAAAAACACAGAGAGGTACGCTATAGTGTCAAATCTTCGTGATGACTGATAAGCTGGAAGAACTCAATAAATGTCAGCGATTTCTATCATTACTTCAATGTGGATTTTGTTGAACTGCTTTCTTGATGAGAAATGTTTTATCTTCTATAATAATGATTCTCAGCTTTGATGTCAGAACTCTGATGTATGGTGGTTATTGTGAGATGTGCCATATGTAAGTGATTACTGTTAATAAAAGCCAGAGGTTTGCTAATGTGTTCACTCTATCCAAAAATATTTACCGCATCTCCAATCAGCTATGCTGCACCCTACTCTTGTCTCTGAAGGTGCCATGATGAGACAAAGCAGACATGGCCCACATGTTCACTGAGCTTGCCCTTCAGGAGGAGGACAGATGTTAATGAAATAATCACGCCACAAATATAAACTTGGAAGCAGGGAAGTGCTGTCAAGAAAAGGCCTATGGCTTGATGATAAAACCGAGACTAGTTTAAATCGCACTGGAATGAGGGTGTCCAGTGTGACGGCAAGCACCGGCTGAGCGTGACCATCACAAGAAGTGTCTCCAGAATGTGCAAGTCACTGAGAACTGCTCTAAGGCAGGAGCCTAGCAAGTGGGGACCAGCTAACAAAGATGCTTGTCAATATTACAGTCACCAAACCAGTCAGATCTGTGTGACGAGCCTCTCGGGAGCCTGTAGGAAGACAACTGGGACAGATGCAGCCCCAGCCTCTTGTACTGAGAAAGTTCTACAGCCAGGCAATCCTGAGGAGAAGGTCATCACCACTTGTCCTAGGAGATGACACCTGGATCAGGTGAAACCATGTGAACTCAGATTGCCTAGGGTTAATATACGCACGTGAAATTTTGCCTAAAATACCTTCCTCTAAAACCAAGTTTGGCTTAACCTATTTAACTTCCTGTTGCATGTGAATTGGAAGGAAGTGTTATTATTAAATAAACTGTCCATTAGGTAAATTGATTTTAGAATCACTTGTCTGGGGGTGCTAGGGCACCTACACGCTCCATCTCCAGCAGACTGGAAGCTGCATAAGGGACCCTAATGAGTCAACAAAACTTGAGGAAGCTGGCGAGCCCAGGGCATTCATGCCCTACTCATGCTTTGAAGCTAACCCTGTGCTGTGCTAGCTCCTGTGATGTCCTCTGCCACCATTGCACCTCCAAGGGATGAAGTGGATTCCTGCCACCCTCACAGTGCGGCCACCTTCGTCTGGTCCTGAATAGCGAAAACTGTCCAGGCATCTAGGAGATAGGGTCCCTTTGAGCCCAGAGTACTCTTTCTAAAGTGTTCCTGTACTTCAGGGTACACACAAACCATCTTCGGGGAAGCAAGCTCAAGGAAGGAGTAACTTGCAATAACCTACGGCACAATCAGCTAACAGGCCTTTTTAAAACAGTCAAGATGTTCGTGCATGTTCTTAATGCAAGGAAATAAAAAATGTCTAAGGAAATAGACATGCCATAGATCCTGACCTTTATGTATCATGTACATGCATTGAAGTACTACATTGACCACACTTGGGACTGCAGAGGTGGCTCAGCTGGTTATGTGCCTACCACATAACCATGAGGACCTGAGTTTGGATCTGCAGCCCTGAGGTAAGGTAAGAAGCCAGGCAGGCACAGTGATGTGCACCTGTACCCCAGTGCTGGGGAGGAAAGCCAGGCACACCCCTGGAACTCACTGGTCATCCAGTTTGACCAATCAGTAAGCTCTCGGTTCACTGAGAAATGCCTTCTCAAAAGTCTAAGGTGGAGAGGGATAGAGGAAGGTACCCCAAGTCAACTTCCAGCATGCATACACGCACACACACACACACAACATACCACACACACACACACTCATACACACATACCATGTCACACCACACACACACAT
>LOJH01026635.1:3887-18330 GCA_001685095.1 Ellobius talpinus
GAAAACAACCTACCTCAAGACCCAGCAATACCACTTTTGGGTATATATCCAAAGCATGCTCAACCATAACACAAGGACATGTGCTCAACTATGTTCACAGAAGCATTGTCATAGCCAGAACCTGGAAACATCCTAAATGCCCCTCGACCGAAGAACGGCTAAAGAAGATGTGGTATATTACACAATGGAATACTACATGGTGAGAAAGAATAATGGCACCTTGAAATTTGGGGGCAAATGGATGGATCTAGAAAATATCATATTGAGTAAGGTAACCCAGACAAATATATGTACTCACTCATGAGTGGCTTTTAGACATAAAGCAAAGAAAAACCAGACTACAATCCCAGAAAACCTAGACAACAAAGATGACCCTAAGAGAGACTTACATGGATCTAATCTACATGGGAAGTAGAAACAGACAAGATCTCCTGAGTAAACTGGAAGCATGGGGACCTTGGGAGAGGGTAAGAGGGGAGGGGAGAGAAATGGGGGAGAGCAGAGAAAAAAAATATATATAGCTTAATTACAAAAAAAAAGAATTGGGATGACCCAGACCTGGAGATGATTCTAGCATTTGAGAGGCTTATCTGGTTTCAGGCTGAAGTCAGATCTGGGATACAAAGTAAAACTCTGTCTCAGAAAAAGAATGAATTGGGATGAATTTCTTTCTAATGAGAGGAAGAAAGTGACCTTCGGGAAATAACCAGAAATCACTGCACTCTTCGAAGGGTGATCTTTAGGAAGGTGTCCAGTCAAAAGAAAATGTATCTGTTTAAGTTGCTCTTACTTATAGAGACATGAAAACAGAACTGATCAATTAGGTTCCTTTTTCTTTCTCCTTAAATTCACTGTGTTGGAAAGGAAATGGTGACTGGAAATGCATGTGCAAAGAACGAACAGCGAGGTGAAGTGGAATGTGACGGAACATGTCTTTGCAAAGTCAGGAGCACAAATGCTATCCCAAAGAGAACAGCATTTCAAGTTACCCCCTGAACCATCGACATCAGATCAGTGACTGTTAGTAAAACAGTGTGCAGACAATAGATTCGGTACACAAACGAGTGGCAAGAGAGACAAACACCTCTAAAGAAGCCTGAGGTTCTATCAGAAATGAGTAAAACTGACAATGAGCACCAAAAGTGGGTGACCACAAGTCCTACCACTAACCAGAGGAGCCCTTGCTATCTGAACAGGAGAGCCAGAGACTATAACACGCTACCAGAGATCAATAAACTGTGCCCAAAGATCCACGAAGCAAGCTGATTTTCTCCGAATACAAAGCCTGAACTCTAGAAAAGTTCAAAGGAGCAAAGAAACAAAAGGCACATTTGATCCTGTTGTTCCTACAGTAAAACATTGTCAACGCAAACACAAACTATACTGTATGCAGCACAATCCTCCCTCCAAGCTGCAAAGGACCTCAGCCTAAAAGAGAAAGTAGACCCCAAACTGATTTCAATGAAATATGCCATGTGCCCACCACAACTGCACCAATCTCATCTGGGGTGAAATGCAAAAGAATGGAAAAGCTGCCCAATTTTGCCGCTTAGGTAAAACGCAAAGGCAAACTTCTCACCAATGACATCTCTGTTACCAGTGTCTCAGGAAGTGGGGGATAAAATAAAAAGGAATTTCATGGATCTTCCAGTGGGGGTCTCCTCGTGTGCTCTAAGAATGTGCTTTATTGCTGAAACCTAGCAGCTTTGAAAGCTTAAGTGTGTGTGTGTGTGTGTGTGTGTGTGTGTGTGTGTGTGTGTGTGTGGAAGACCTCACATACTCCAAATGACACCTAATGATAAGGAACGCTAGAAATCAACATTTTTCCTCTGCACACTTTCAATAGTATGCTCCACCTAGATTTCGTCTGTCACCTCTAGATAAACAGGACACCAAATCCCTCCCCTTTCTCTTTCATGTTAATGTTAATCCTGAGCTGTCATGTTCCCACTAAATTTTCTAGATAACCAGTTAGCATTTCGCTAAACAAGCAAACTCCTTTAAGGCTACTGGGCTTGTTTCCTTGCTAGAGTGCTTCGCTGTCTTTACTGCATTTTGCAATGGTATCACCAAAACCTCATTAACAAAGACTCAGAGCCATAGATCATAATTAAGTCTTCTCCAAACATCCTAAACCCACTGATTCTGAAAGCCTGTCTTTTCAGAAGATAGAGACAGCCTTGCTTTTCAGGCTTCTCCACTGTCCCTCACACACCTTACAGATCATCAGTTCTATTAAGTGTGTCCTAGACTCTCTTCACAAACCTTAAATGACAACCCCAAGTCTATCGTTCTGAACTCACCAACCGGTGCTGCACCCCACCCCTCCAATGGTCACACATGTTCTCCCAGGTGATGTTTAAATTCCCCACAAATTATCAATAAGTTCTTTCTAGACCCCAGGGAATCCAACTTTAACCTGTCCTTTCAGTTTTACCTTCTCTCCCACCAGGAAAAACGCTTAGCTAGAGTCTAAGTAGCTCATTTGATGTGCCTTTCATCTTGGCTGTGCTTTCCTCTTGGGACACACTGCTCTGGCTGGTCTTTTTGGAACGGCCTCCCCTGCGTTCTACTTCTGAAATCTCTGTATTTCTCAATAGCAACTATTCTACAAGATCCCTAGTGCAGAGGAGAAAAGGTTCTCCTTCTCCCCGGTGCTCTAAGATACTTTCAATAATCACTGAACATCCTTGAATTTTAAACTATGTTTTCTGCAATAACTAACGTATTCAGCTTTGTGTTCCTTCACAGCACCTACCAAACTGCTTTATTAACATCAGCCAACCAATACATATTAGCTAAATAATGAATACATCTCTTAAAATTCAGAGTGGCACCAGTGAAAAGACAGTTAATTTTAACCATTTAATTAATCTATCTGATCCTCAATATAAACCTTAAGGGCAGGTATAGGCCAATAATTGCTGTTTTTATATAAACTCGGGATGCAACAAACTCATTAATTGTGTGCAGAGTGGTTAGTTTAGTAACTAATTCTGTGGTATAATTCTGCTGAGACAAGTCTCCTCTGATGTGGACTTGATTGCTTTCTGAATAGACTTTCCATTTAACTTTACCCCCAGCTGTATCTAGAACCCGATTCTACAAAGCAACCTTACAGAGGTAGAAAAATGGACATGTCTCCCTTAGGATATAACTTGAAGAGATCTTCTCTCACCCACTCAAATCGCCAGCATATGCTGAAATCAAAACAGTATAAAAATATGCGGGCACATTAACCATTTTGCCAATTTGAAATTTACTAAGGCTCAGGAATAGGAATAGGTATGAAATTTCCCTTACTAATAAGTTCCTAAAAATCAGTACTAATTGTGATTCATCTAAAAAGAAAGTGATACGCCCATTAAACCAGTCTGAAACAGAAGAGATTTCTAACATAGGATGATATGAGAATAGCTTACAGTCTACCAGAGACAAAGCTCCATCCCTAATCAGCTTTTAATTTGTTTCAAACAAGAGGAAAGTAAACTACACCTAATGAGTCAAATGTAGTCCTGATGAACTTATTTTCTAAATAAAGTATTATTGAAACACAGCTATACCTACCTTTTATATGTGTAACTGTCATATATATAATATATATCAAGTTGAATAACTACTATATAAATCATACATGAACCCAGTCCTTTACAGAAAAAAGCCTACTAAGCCTTTGTTTTGTTTTTGTTTTGTTGTTGTTGAAACAGGATCTTATGTAGCTCATGCTGGCCTCAATCTTGCGAAAAAGTCAAGAGTGATCTTGAACTTCTAATCCTCCTGTCTCTGCCTCTCAAGTGCTAGGATTACAGGTATACACTACCACATTGTTGGTAGTGCTGGTTGTTCAACACAAGGCCTGCGTACTAGGCACTCTACTGAGTTACATCCCCAACTGATTCAATCTGTGCAAATATTAGGCCTTCTTCATAATCAGTATCATTTTTATGAGTTCATAATTATGAATGAAGTATACAAATCCAAGTAAGGGCATTCATACTGAAGTACCATTCTTTGTTGTTAAAAAAAAGTCTAAGAAGCAAGAACTCATTAAATTGATTGTGATACAATAGTATAAGCTAGATTCAAATTATGATACATCTCCTTTGTCTCCCTCTCTCGTTTCCCCCTCCCTCTCTTTCTCTTTTTCTAGCCCCTTCTCTTTCTCAGGAGAGAGTTCTAGGAACTAAACCCAGGCCCTGTGAAAGCTTAGCACAAGTACTGAGCTGTTCTTCCTGTCCTGCCGATGGCTGGTATATCTCCCACTATAAAAGATGGGTCTATGGCACTGTGTTGGGCTTTTTTTAAGGGCACAAACACATACAGCTAAACCACTTAAAGTAGCTCTAAGGTTCCACACATTTGTATGTATGTATGTGTGTTTGTATGTATGTATGTATGTATACATATATGTATATGTAAATGAAGAAAGAAACTGAAAAGTTGTTAGTAAAAAGGTTCCTTACTGGTAGCACTAACATTTTTCTCTCTAGTTTTTTTTAATTATATCTGTGTAATATAGCTGCATCTTTCCTGTAAAAGTCACACCCCCAAAATTGAGACTATTAAATATTAGAAGTATGAATGGTTTAGACCTTTTTTTTCCAGAAATTAAGAAGGTAGCTGGGTACTGGTGGTGTACACCTTTAATCCCAGCACTTAGGAGGCAGAGCAGGAGGATCTCTGAGTCAGAGGCCAGCCTGGTCTACAAAGTAGGTTCCAGAACATCCAGATCTACACAAAGAAACCCTGTCCTGAAAAACAACAACAAAATAAACCCACAAAACCCAGAAAATAAAAAGATAGCTTTTGGGGGGAGGGGGTGTTGTTCTTATCGTTTTGTTTGGGTCAAGAGTTTTTTTTTATTTTGTTGCTGCTGTTTTGATTTATCCTTTTTCTTTATTTTAAAGACTGTAAATAACAAAAGCCTGAACATTTATGAACTTTTATCTCTACTACACGAGGCAACCTAAACAATGGATAAAGTCCTGTCTTCATAAAGCACACATGAGTTAGGTGGAGGAGAAGAGGTTAACAGACTTGCTTCTTGATAGAGGTATATTAATTCAATCAGTTGCTCGCTTCTGAGTTACTATAAAAAGGTTCATAAAGTACCCAAAAGCCACATAAGATTTTTAGAATTATGCTGCTCAGTGACTTATTCCCAGTGAAGAATAGAAATAGAGATTTTTTTTCTACCCTAACTTCCTTTGGCAAAAGTCAGTTTTCACACAATTGGCACACTGAGTGTTAACTAATAACTGAAAAGTCCAGTGTATACATCATGAAGGTAACAAGAACCTGGCACCATAGCTGATGAACATACGCTGGCAGAATACAGGGTACGGACCAGACACAGTAACAGTCCCTGACAGAAGAAGACAACGGCAGCAACACAGCAGTCCCATTCTGTGCCAGGC
Source organism: Ellobius talpinus (assembly GCA_001685095.1). Taxonomy (NCBI): domain Eukaryota; kingdom Metazoa; phylum Chordata; class Mammalia; order Rodentia; family Cricetidae; genus Ellobius; species Ellobius talpinus. Next base: position 9,305 of record LOJH01026635.1, read on the forward strand.
TTCACAGGCTTCATTTCCAGTCCCACACCATGAGGGTTAGTCAAGGCTCAGGGAGGTTCTAGAAGTTCCCCAGTCACACACGAGATCAGTACAAACACAGATACAGTCAGCTGGTAAGTATGGGTTCTCCTTGGACTCACAGGAGAGAAATCGTATTTCTAATGAAGTACTATATAAAACCTCAATGTAAATTTACCAGGTGAGAAAACTTGAAATCCATGTTTTATAAAGAGATCACAAAATTAAGTCAATTACTTTCACAGACAATTTATTCAATGTAGTACTTTTTATGTTACTTTGTCAGTTTAATATAGATTCATTTTCTGTTCTTACCTTTATTCATACATGCACAGAGAGGACTGGAGAGTTTTAATCTTTTCATACTGAAGAAGAGTCTGTATATATTCGGACACAATTAAGCAAAGACTTATGGCCTGTTTTTTTCAGCCTTTTTCCATACTAGAATTATTTTATTAACTATGGATTACATAAAGTCTGTATTCCTTGAAATTAAACATGCAAACGCTGTACATGAAGAAATAGCTACTCTTTACAGTGGTATTTACACTATTCCTTAGGTATGTTCTCCTAAAGATTAGCTGCTTCTCTAAATTCTACATAGTAATACCTCTTACATAAAATACAACCTTCAAAGGCAGACAAAGATGGAGGCAATCTGCCAGGCCTCATGAGCTGAGGGACAGGGGCATGAAGGTACCGTTTTCTTGGAACCAAGTGCTCATGCACCAAGGCAGAGATTTAAAATGACAGGCTTCTATAGCTCTCTTTTCATATGGAACAACTCTGTTTTTTATCAGTTCCTTCTATCAGACCCCTTAAAATTTTTGCCTTGAAAGGGTCAGGGTGAGAGAGGGTAAGTAATGAGGAGGGCTCTAGGAGGGCTGCATGGATCATTCTGGGAAGGGGAAATAGAATCGATTTTGCTGGTGGATTGTGGGTAGACAGGGATGGGAAGAGGAGGAGGGAGAAAGGACCAGGAGAGACAACTGGAATTGGGGTGACTGGAAACCTAGGGCAGTGGAAACGTCCTGGAACCTACGAGTGTGACCCTATCGAGGGCTCCTAGTAATGGAGGATATAAAGTCTGAACTGACTATCTTTTGTAAGCAGGCAAGGCTTCCAGTGGTGGGACTGGGACACCAGCCCAGCTACAAAATGTTTTACCTACAACCTGTCCTGACTGCAAGATGTACTAAGCAATGGTGGCTGGGAACTTGCGGAAATGGCCAACCAATGACTGGAGGGTCTAACTTGCTACCCATGCTACACCATGAGAGGGAGAAGGGAACCCATGCTCAACACTTCCTGGATGGCCTGGAGCAGAAGTTATGGTCCAGAGACCTAGAGTAGAACCAAACACAACTGGAAAAAAATGTCAATGAAATGGTTCCCAATGATAGTCTTCCATATTCATTGATGGGTTCTTAGCCCAATCATCCTCAGAGAGGCTTCCCCTGATAGCTGATGCACAGACCCTCAGCCAAACACTAGGCAAGGAACCCCACAGAAGTAAGGGAGGAAGGACTGTGAGTCAGAGGGGTTGAGGACACCAAGAGAACAGTTCACAGAAGTAACCAAGCAGGGCTCACTTGTTGTAATTGTTTGGCTTGGGGTTTTTGTGGGACTCATAACAATGGGAGTGGGGGTGTCTCTGACTCTTCTGCCTGCTCTTGGGACCTGTTTCCTCCTATTGGGTTGACTCACCCAGCCTTGATATAAGAGTTTGTGCCTAGTCTTTCTGGTTGTTTTCCCTGGGAAGCCTGCTCTTTTCTGAAGGGAAATAGAAAAGAGGATCTGGGGGAGAGAAGGCTGGAGCTGGGAGAAATAGAAGGGGAAACTGTGGCTGGGATGTATTGTATGAGAGAAGAATAAATTCAAAGAAAACAATAGAAAGGGTCAGGGTGATTTCTACAACTGACTTGCTCCTATTTTTATAATACCTAGCCCAGAAAAGGAATGCCTAACTTGAACAAGTGATTAAACTTGACCATACAAAGACAAACAGACCCAATAAAGAGGAAAGGAAGAACACAAAGGCCCTGAGGTCAGTCTTGCTGGGTATAGATTTTAGACTTTACTTTTTTCCTATAATATGATAACAGAGGCATCTTTCTTTGATGCTGTCTAAAGTCTATATGATGAGCTAATGTGAGCAGCATGTCAGGAACCAAAAGAAAATATGTGACAGCAGTCCTTCCCTGTAATGCTCATAAACAGGCCAAAGTAAACCGGGATCAAGATGCAGTGCTCAAACCTTGTGGGGCTAAAGAAACCAGTTCTTAGGGAAAATAATAATGCTGGCCAGAGAATATCTGAGACACAGTAATATCAAACAATTTTCAAAACTGAAATATAAGCCAGGGACAAAAATCAGTTAAAAAAAGCACAAATTTTACTCACCAATTAGAGCATTGCTGAAATATATAAAATAAAAATACCAACAAACGTATGCACGTTGCTTGCTACTATTTTAATTTTACATAAACATAAACAGTTTTAGCTTTTATAGGATCTTAATCCCATGATTACAAGTAATTTTTGTAAGACAAAGGAGAGGCTAGAGTCTTACTAGAATCATTTTAAGCTCTACTATTAAGTGGTAATGAATACATGACAAGAAGCCTAATTCAAAGCAGACAGTTAGAATGAAGGACACACAGATTAACCAGGCCCTGTAGGATCTGTCCTAATGGGTGTCACGAAAAGACTGAGCTCACTTTGGATCTTCATGGAGGTCTGTCTGGCACAGTGGTTACCCAGCGGTAAAACCTTGTACTAATAGAGAACACAGTTTCTTTGGAAAGATAGTAGAACAGAAAATGCTGCTTCCAGAAGGTCTGTTATCTCCCTTCCCATAGGTAAATGGAGAAATGTAAATGTTTTCCTTAAACTTATCCCCTTTCTCCATTTTTTTCTGAACAGTCACGCTTCCCTAGGGACCAAAGCCACCAGACAGCTCAAAGGACTATAGATTATGAAGAACCCATTACAGACTGCAACCTCCACCTTCCTTAAGGTCAGTCTCCTTTTCCCATTATAGAACCAAAGACAACTCAGTGGTGGAAGGGTTGCCTGACACGCAAATGACCACTGAATCAAGCACTGAATGAATGAATGAATGAATATGCTTTAAGAAAATGTGTAGTGGGAATCTGCCATCCTAGGACGCAGAGGCAGAAGATCTGAATCTGAGACTTGTCTGAGCAATAGTGTAAGACCCTGGTTCAAAATCCCAGATACAGACTGGAAGAAAAGGAGGTCAGTGTTGAAGTGACAAGAATGACAGGCCAACAGGAGCATCTGGATTCAGGACCAATCATATCCCAGGATGGTCTCAATAGGAAACACGAAAGACTGACAAAGGGGACAAAAATATGCTCAGAGGAAAACGATTATTTTAATGAAATTTGAATTGGGAAAAAAAAACTATCCTGACTTGGCTGAAATGTTCTTATTAGAGAGATTTAATATTGGAATAATTTCACTCTTCTCAAAAAATGAAAGGAAACTTTTAATAGATCAAGTTGTAAAGGATTGAACAGAATTACCACATCCTTTTCATAAATTTTAAAAACTGCTCCCATGATTGGGATAACCAACTATATTTCCAGATAATCTAAATATACACAATAGGCTATTTGGCACTTTTATTTTTACTACCTAGAAAAAAACCTTTGAAATTGATCATAAGAAATAAAACAGAAAAAAAGCAAATACCAGCATAATATAACATTCTTTTTAAAAAAAATCACATTTTAAAATTCCCAACAGGAGACAAGAATCACCCAAACCCCACTGTCACCTGAGAGAGAACACAAGAGTAGGAGGAAATAATTCTGTGGGCATCGTCAAGAGTATAGGAAAACATTTATGAATATGTCTTAAATTTGACACGTCAAGTCTGCATATAAATCTTGATTTTGTTGTAAAGTTGATTGCTTGCTGGTTTAAGACTTCCCATAAACAATGCCAATATATCTGTTTAAAAAGAACCAACCATCATACAAACACCACTAATCAGATTAAACTCAGGTCTGTCTTGACAAAATCATTTTATAGATGTGCACAAATGCTGCACTTAAAATTCTATATAAATAGAGCACACTGGCCTACTCAGGCTTCATTCTTCTGTATAATACCATGTTAAATTTCTGTTATGTACCTTTTTCAAGTAGTAGCTCATCAGAGGAAAAGCCTCTTAGTTTAGCAACTGTACAAGTCTCTCCTTGTAGGTAGTAAAGTGCACAAATGCACAGGCACACACACACGTTTCCCTACAGAGAGTCATAAATACACTTCTATAGACGGGAATACAACACTTCACAGGAGCAAGGAAACAAAGTATCAACAACTAAAAATACAGAGAAACGGGCAGTTCAAAACTAAAACTCAAATTATTATGATGTCTTTTCTTAAGATAATACATACTTCTGTTTGCAGGGAAACAATTAGAAACATGTATGCTTTACAAAGGCACAACGCCAGAGAAACTGTTTAATCTGGGCACATTTTAATCTGTTATAAACTCACCCGAATCAGATCAAGAAGTAGTTGAGTGTTATTTGTAATATACACAACTACAAGTGAAGTCAAATCATGGGGGCCTTTAGTAACTGAAACAATAAATGAGGCTGAGATATCCCTTGAAGGGGCACAGGATGTCAGTCTGCAAAATCTGAGACCATGGTGAGACCTGTCCTACCCTAAACCCAAGGCTCCATGCATGTTTTCATATCACGATTCCTTCCTGAGACTCCAAACCCTGATAACCTCCTGTTTAAACTGCCCAATTTCCAGAATTCCTGGTTTTAAATCACAATGGAAAACTCTGGCTGAAATTGAATTAAAATGGCTAAGGATAACCCTTCTAAATTGGGGGGTTGGGGGTGGGCGACAGAGGAGAGAGAGAGAGAGAGAGAGAGAGAGAGAGAGAGAGAAATGCACGAGCAGGAGGGCAGAAGAACATTGTTTTGTTTTAAACTCAGACCTTTTGCATTCCAAAACTGTATCCCTCTGACTAATATAAACCGTTGTTATAGAGAAACGGTTAAGGGGAGGGGGGAAGAGCCAGGGGAAAGGAATGAGGGAGTAGTAATGGTAACATACAGTACCATGAGCTGCAGAGGCCTCCCAGTCAGTGGTGCAAGGTTAACAGATCAGTCCCGCTGGCCTTCAGGCAGACAGCAAAACAGCCTGGGGAAAGGGGGACAGGGATGGCGGCCAGGAGGGGCCCCTGGCTTGGGCAGTTTACACAAGAAGGCAGCTCAGCTCCTTTTTGGCTCATTCTTCCGCTCTATCTCCCAGCATCTCTCTCTGTGTGTGTCTTGTCATATTTTCTTCAGCTGTTAATTGTCCGGAGTGTAAGACTTTAAACAGCCACAGTTTAAGAAAAAGTGAAACCCTCCTAAGTGACCATCACAGCAAATCAGCTTCATGCTGATGGGTAAAATTTTCCAAGGGAAGTGTTCTTCTGATAGTTCCTGAGTCTCCAAGCCACCCCCACCCCACCTCTGCCACACACACTCCCCTGGAGGGCTAAACGCACTGTAATAAAACATTCATGCGACTTGGAATTTTAACACAATGCCATTTCCCTAGTTTAACCTGAAAGGAATGCACTAGTCACAACAGACTACATCATCCTGCCATTAAACCCTGCCAAGGAACCGCTTTTTGGCCACGCCAGGACAGCTTTGACGGGAAAGGAGTACACAGACCCACACACTGAGCACAGAGGGGCCACCTCTGCTTCCTCAGCCTTATCCAGAAACACCCTGCCCTTGAACATGACCCCTGACCTCTTTCATTGTGACTGGCTTGGGAGGCATGTGTCACCCTGGAACTTCTGTACAGCCACACACTGAGCAGGCCGTTTGTGGTTCCCCTGCAACAAGTCCTTGGGCAGATGCCAGCGTCCTCTCTTATTACTGCTACCATGCAAGGTCCTCTGGCTTCACAGAAGGATGCTTCCCCCTGCTTAGATAATGCTGGGAGTTGCTGTGGGGCTCACTTTCCATTGTTTGTTTCATACTTTTTAAAAAACAAACCACTTTGCATTCATAACTAGGTTATGATTACTGACGTGATCATTTGCTTTGGGGACTACTTATCAGAGGTGCCAGTTCTTTCGCATTTAAGTGACATTTAATTTAGACTTACAAAATACAAAACAGAAATAATTCTGACGTCTCCTGATAATTTTAGAGAAAAATTCAAAGGTGAAGAACTCTAAAACATGCAGTTAACTGTTTCATGTAGCTAAAATATTATCACTACACAAGCAAGAAACTATACCAGATTTAAAACAAAATTTCATGATTTATTACTAGCAACCAAAAAAAAAAAACACTAAGAAGCACAAACAAAACACGCCTGCACCTAAGAAGAACTTTAAGTCATAAGCAGTGGGCTGGGGTGTGGCACAGTGGCAGAGCATCTAACGTTGCCATAGCAAAGCCCTGGGCTCAAACATCAGCATGGTTAAGATGCATAAAAGATGCATAAATCAGTAAATAGAAAATCATCTGAAAAGTTTACCAATGTATGTAAGTGTTCATCTCAGAGCTAAGGATGAAATCCAGGGCCTCAGGCGTTCTAGGCAAGGGTTTCAACAGCGAGCCACATGCCTGCATTTTAAACTTGTTCTAGCATCAGTGTAGGTCTCAATTTTTTACAATCGATAGAGATTTACAATCAATCACAGGAATGTTAACAGAGCCAATAAACTTGCAAATGCCAAACATCATTTTTCCCTAACGCTCTTTATGTTACCCTTACCTTATTCTCACCACTATAGGGTGGCTTTCAGAACAGGTTTTTGGGGATCTTTTTCTTAACCCTTTTGATCATGCATATTGTTTTCTTGAGTAACATTTTCACCTTCAAACTTATCCTGTTGATTTGTCACCTTCCTCTTGTAGTCAGAGCAGTTCTGAGAGGTAGACAGTCCTCTTCCTTCTGAGCCAGCGCTGCAGCCAGGTGAGCAGAGATGCTCCCTGCAGAAGGCAGCTGCCCCACTGCTTACCCCACAGTGAGGCCATGCCCCTCTGCAGCAACAAATGAAGAACATTTTACTCCTTTTAAGAAAGTACCCTAAAATACAAAATGACGATCTCAAAGCAAGTTAACACGCACATAGGAGACGAAGCCACAGAGTCCTCTTTAGTGTAATTTTTGTCTCCTTAGTAGCTGGAATTAGCCCTAAGCCCTAGTTAAAAGACCTTTTTCTTTTCCATTCCTTTACACAGACATTATCAAGCTTCGAAAAGTCATTGTAATCCTTTCACCTTAGCTAGGCCATGCCAAGTCCACAGAGAAAGACAAGAATTAACTTCTTTTAAAAAGAAGAAATCATATTTGAACAGAGGGAAATCAATCCAACACAGAAGCAAATGTTATTAAAATTGTGTGAAGTATTCCACTCCAAAATATAAATATGGGGTCAAACAACAGCAAGTTCAGACTTTGTGAAATTCAGCAATAAAGACGCTTGATTTTTTTTCAAGGCATTTGATTTCTTATCAATAAATTCAAAGTCTGCTTGTGATGTAATCAATTTAAAGCTGGAGACAGTCATATGAAGCCATAAGAGTACAACTACAGAAGAGAATGCCTAAGTCCTGGCAGGCATAATTTTCTGCTTACATCAAAATAAACAACACAGTGATCCCAAAGTGTTTGAGACCAATATCTAAAATACATTTCCATTCATTTATCATATACATTTGTATGTGCCCACAAATCACAGGAGCAACAGTCAGGGGACAACCTGTAAGAACCAATCCTCTTACTATCTTGTGTCCCCTGGGGATTGAACTCAGGTCACTAGACTTGGAGGCAAGCACCTTTACCTGCTGGGCCATCTTAGTGGCCCAGGGACTAATATCTAAAGAAAGAAATGAACCCATGTCTGTGGATCTGTACATGAGACACCTGTCATTATCTCCATCATCCCACATAAAACTTCTGAAACACTCTGGAATTTGGGGCACATCAGTAAACGAAGGGGTAAGCAATCTTATTTCCAAACAAACTTCTGAACAATTTTATCACCTACTTACTATGTTACATATTAGATAATCATAAATTGCTATAAATATCAAAATGAAACTTATTTTGCAAGAAAATGTACTGGTGACAAAAGCAACTATGACCAAAATAACACAGACCCTGAAAACAAGTAAGGCAAACCAAAGAGAAGTCACACTTGGCACACAGGAAGGATGACCACACAAACAGGAGTAGCTGAGTTTGGTTTTCCAGCAGGCACATAAACAGCTGTGCAGTGTACCTATAAACCTAGCATTGGGAAGGCAAAGAAGAAAATTCCTGAGCTTACTGGCCAGCATAATACATAAGCTAAGGGTTCAATGACAGAAGAGAGACTGAGGACGACATCAGACATAAACTCTAGATTCTCACACACATGCACATGTATCTGCACACACAAGTGCTGCTGAATACACACACACACACACACACACACACACACACACCCGGGAATGTAAGAAGTTTAAAAGTACCATGAAATTTTACAGAATTATTTTAATAAAGATATAAGAAATGATAAAAAAAGAAAACTCGGCAATTTCCATTTTCCTTGAAATAGAAAACTTTATCACATTGAATGGCATTTAAAGAACTGTTCAAAGCTTCTATGGTACCTTTTGAATTCTAGAAACCAAAATAAATGAGATTTTTCTCACCAGCTTCTCCTACAAAAAGCACATATTATTTTACAAATAAACCACATATTTTAATTCATTTTCTTCAAGACTTCATCTCAAGCCAGTGACTGGTTAAATCAACACACACACACGCCCATGCATGCACACACACATGCAGTTACAGACTCTACTACTGAATGTAAGAAAGCCTCAGAGGTAGCAAAGGAAAGGAGAGGTGAGGACAAGAGAGATGGAGAAGCAATAAAAAAAGGTGCTGCTGGACACGAAAAGTCAGAAAGAAAAGCAGACAGGAAACGACAGGAGGGCAAGAAAGTATGA
>LOJH01026636.1:0-11102 GCA_001685095.1 Ellobius talpinus
GGGGAGGGGAGGGGAGGAGAACTAAAAGAATGTTTCCAATGTTTCCTAAAAGCTCTTCTTTGGAGTGTAGTCATGGGTCCCACAATTGGACTTGCTTTCCTTTTATTCCTTTACAATTAGAATCTATTGACATTGCACTCACTATAAAGAGAGATTGCTTCTGTTGCAATTTAGTGATGTTATAAGAGATGAGCTGAAGGAGGGAAATGAAGCTTCAGTCCTTCAGGAGCAAGCAAGGGAAATTACTTCTCTAGCATTGTGCAAAGGGAGCTTGGAAATCGATGACAGGCATCCCAAGCTAAGAAGCCTGGGAAGTCAGCAAGATTTGGAGAAAACCCAAAGAGCACAGGAAAGTGAAAGCAGAATGATCAGCGAAGGCTGGCACCACTGCTGAGGGGGTGGACATCATGCATACTCTCCACACTCCACATCAGATTTAGCTCTCTCTTGCCCTCACTGAGACCCTTAGCCTGTCCCTCTGGCGGCGAGGGTGGAACTGTTGATCAGAGCTTCAAGATTTATGAAAGAAAAGTATGGACACTTGTGTGGCTAGAAAGTAGAGCAAGAGAACAAGCAGCGGATTCGAGGAGCAGGAACCCCAGAGCTGGACCGCGTCACAGTCACGGTGCCGTATTAAGGACCGTGGTCTTGCACTAAGGAACCCTATTTCACTCTTCTCCATGTCCCAGCGTTTTGTTGAGTTTAAATCACTAATGTTCCAGGTTTTCTCTTATATTCAATATGTCTTGGTGGCATTTTTTGTTTCCATCTGTGTATCATCCACTTGCCACAGAACAAGATATACACACTGTATATGTTATTATAAACTTTCTTACAGTCTCTGTTTTAACAGTCTTACGAGAATCAGGGAGACAGAAGTGTCTGTAAACAGACCATGTAGACAGCTGTGTCACAATGGAGAGTTGTGTCAAAGCTCCTTACTTAACCACAGCATGCACACCTATGGGAGCCACTTTTCTCACCGTGAGAGAGGAGGTGTCCTTCTTAGAACCAGTGCCACGGTCTTCTGCCATGAGCACTGGTAAATGATCAATAAGCCGTATTTCTGACAACTGTACTTCTGCAGAGAAAGGAGCGATACTAATTGTGACTAAGCCAGAATTGATGTGTGGCTGACACTGTTTAGCTTTAAAGTAGAAAATACAAAATAACTCTTGTCAGCGCCTCAACTTCTTTCCACACCTGCAGGTACATTTTGTAGCTAATTCATCCTCTACATCAGGATCCAGAATCACTCAAGACTGGTTATTCGAAGACAAAGGTGTTTCAGCTGAAATGCCTTATGTTTATATTTTCTCTGGCACAAAATGCCATTCAGGCTTTCAGATCAATTTAGCACCATCAAGTAGATATGCAATGAGAAATTTAAAAGTATTTTCACTATGCTACTGACTAGGCACAAACAAAACATGAGAGGGAGTCTCTGTCCTTATGAAAGCAAGTCCGATTTTAAAATAAATTATACACTTTCATGGACAAGATTAGCAAAGATAAGAAAGGCAGTATTATTCTCATAAAATATCCCCACTTGCTCATGTGTTTAAGACTGGGCCTCCTATTACTGATGGTACTGCTATTTCAGGAGGTTCTGGAAACTTCAGAAGACTGGGTCTAGCTGTAGGGAAGGCTAGTACAGGCATGTCCAGGGAGTGTGCCTTGCCCCAGGCACCATCCTTCTCCCTGTTCTTGATAGCACTAAGTGGGCAGCTCTTATCCTCCATGTTCCACCCCATGATGCTTTGCCTCACCAAAGCCCAGGAACAGCACAGGTAACTGAACATGGACCAAACTCACTGAACTCATAAGAGGAAAGAAAAAATCCTTTCTCTTTTTTTCTTAAGATGTATGTGTCTGGAGGAGGGGGTGACAGAGTTTGAGAAGGCCAGAAAAGAGCCTCGGACTCCCTGAAGCTAGAATGAACAGGCTATAGTGAACCTCTAGGAGTGGGTTCTGGAAAGTGAATACAGGTTTTTGAAAGAACAGTATTTACTCTTAACCACTGAGCCATCTCTTCCTCCCCAATCCTTTCTGTTTAAAGTTCTTTATGTTGAGTATTTTGTTGAATTTAATCAACAACACAGTAATAAGCATTACTAAGGAGAATATGGCTAAATGTAACTATGAGAATGCAAGGAGATGCACACATTTTATAGGAAAGTTTGCTAATATTCACATTTTAAAAGTATTTTAAAAACACATATAACTTTTGATCCAAAACTTTGCCTATGATATTCATGATAGCTCAGTAATATTCAAAATGGACCTTAGTCTTGAACCTAAAGAAATAGAAGATGGAGATGGTTAAGAATTAGAAGATAATCACTGAGCAATAATGATGAACAAAATTACTTACCTCAGACCAATCGTGTGAATAATAAATAGCTATGTAAAAAACAGAGATATCTTTACATGCTTTTTTCACAAATACGTCAGTACATTTTTAAGTTAAAGTTCAATGGATATAATGCAATCTAGGGTTAAAATATGATCTTGTGTAAACATAAAAGAAAGGAAAGAATGAAGGAGTTACACGAATAATTGTGTGTTTCCATATTTCATTGGTTCAGAAACAGGTGGATGTCAAACTTGTTCTGGTCAGTCTCACATACATAAAGGTACGAGAGCCTTTCCTCCCATAGCCTTACCATTTGCACTGTGCTATGCTCAGACCCAGGCAATTCACAGGCCCTTCACTAATGGTAGGTTTAGGATGATCCCTTCTCACTGCTCACCCGGATCCTCTCCGGTGGGTTGCTGCATTGTGGTGGAATACCAGTGGGAAGGGAGGTCAATGTGCTCTCCAGCACAGGGGACAAGTTGCGCTGGGCTGAATGAAGACTTGGTGCTGAGGGTGGCATAGCACAGCTCTCACAGAAGTGGTTGGTATCTCTAAGGCCAATGCTGTTGCTGTCCAAGGATTCTTGACTTGGCTGTGGAGTCATTTAGTCTTTTATGAAGTCATTTGTGTCTTCCCATAATCCAACACAGAGAAGCCTCTCCAGTGTTCTCAGTTAACAGGCTTTATTCTCCCTTTCTTCATATGCACATTCCTCAATGCTAGGCTTCTTGAGCCTCCATATTCCCAAGGGAAAGGTGAGTGCGCTATCCGCCCACTCCCGCATCCCCACAATGCAGGACAATCAGACACATTAGGGAGTCTAGTCAAAGCAGGAACTCAGTTTATTACTGTGAGCATCAGCTTATATAGGTTAAGTGACATCCTGTGATGTGAGGGTACCTCCAGCCAATGAGAAGCAGCTAAACCCTCCCCCTGGCTGGAGGGGCATTTACCTAGTATTTGCTGTCTTATCCTCACTCAAACTTGAGCCAGGCTTTTCTCTGTCCTACAGGCCCCAAAGTACAGGCCCTGAACTCAAGCCAGGCTTTTTCTGTCCTATAGGCCTCGAGGAACAGGCCCTGAGATAATTTTGGCCCAACACCTCAACAGGTTTTCTTTTCTGGGAACACAAGCTCTTGCTGTTCTGCTGAGGCCTCGCTTTTGAAATTCGTAAGTTGAAAGGCAGGTGTGATTTGTTTGCTTGCTCTGATGTTTGACCAGTCCTCTATGATGCCATCCCTCTACTAACACAAGGCGTTTGAAATGCCTACTACTAATTAACATCATCATCTAGCCCACTAACCTCCTTGGTTTTGTATATGGAATTTTTTAACTAATTCACTTTAATATTATTACTTTTGGTAAGTAAGAAGGTGCTTTATTGGATGAATTAATATTAGAGTTCTTAGAATTGAAGGACTAGTAAGGGAAATCCAAATACCTGAGCTTTTTGAGGACCAGAAACCCTAATAACTTTATTTCATTAAGATTTGAGATTCCAGAACATCATGAGACCACATTAGGTTGAGTTTGAGGATAGGAAATAGGGGTAACAGGGCCATGTGGAATGGGGAAGGAAGGCTTCCCAACAAGACAGAGGAATCCTCTGCAGTAAAGGACAAAGAATGTTATACAGTCAAACTAAGAACTTTTCACTTTCTCTGGCTCTTGAAGAAAGACTTAACTCGAGTAGTGGTGGTGTATACCTTTAATTCCAGCACTCAGGGAAACAGAGGTAGGTGGATCTCTTTGAGTTCAAGGTTTCAAGGCCAGCCTCTTCAAAAAAAAAGGAAGAAACAGAAGAAAGGGAGGAAGGAAGGAAGACATTTCTATTATTTTCTATTATTCCCTGTGATGATTAAATTTCTTTGTAGGATTTAGGATTATCTGAGAAATACACTTTGGTGAGGGGAGTTACCTGTGAATGGAGACTTATCCTGAATTTGAACAACACCATCAATGGGTTGGAATTCCTGGCTGAATAAGAAGGAGAAATGAGCTGACTTTGCAATGTGACCAGTCACATCACTCCCTCCGATGTGCTGGCTCTACCTTGAGGAAATGGACCACCAAACACTAGCCCAAATAAAGCCTTACTTCTTTACGTTGTTTTCATCAGCTACTTTGTCACAACAGTAAGAAAAATAATATATATAGTCAGCACCAGGAGTGGAATGGTTGATGTGATACATTTGACCCATCTAATGTCTTTAGAACTGATTTGCAAAAAGAATGGGGGAGATTATAGAGCTATGAGCTAGGGAAGCCTTGAAATCTTGTAAGCAGAGCTGAATGGGCCACTTTGGTGGCAGTTTGGAAGACCAAAATGCTGGCAGAAATGTTGACAATGGAGGTCAAGACAGGAAGATTCCACAACTAGAGTAGAGGCTGTTTATGTTACATTGTGACAAAAACAAAAACAAAACAAAAACAAAACTGGCTGTATCCTGATGTGGGATTCCCCTTTGTTTGCCATGAATATGTTTTATTACCATTGGTTAATAAAGAAGTTGCTTTGGCCTATGGCAGGGCAGAATAGAGCTAGGCATGAAAACTAAACTGATTGTAGGGGGAAAAAGTTGAGTCAGACAGACACTCTGTAGCTGCCCAGAAAGCAAGATGAGAGATAACAAACCATGAGCCTTGTAGTAAAATATAAAATAATAAAAATGGGTTAACTTAAGACATATAAGCAGTTAGGAATATGCCTGAGCCATTGACCAGACAGTGTAATTAATAGAGTTTTCATGTGATTATTTGGGTCTGGGCGGCAGGGAAATGAAGCACAGTCTCCACTTACATAATTACACCCAACATTTGGCAAGGTACATCCACATCAAGTCTAAGAAAGCTTAAAAAATGGGCTTCTAGAACCACAAAAATGAGAGTCAATTAGAGCTTCCCATTGGCCACATTTTTTCAGATAAGCTCTGTTTGCTGGCCACAAGCAGAGGCATGGCATCTTTAAAAGACGGATTCTTGGTTTGTGCTGTGGCAAGAAGCAAGATGTGAGGTAACAAACAATTACATGTGTCATGGTTACTGCTCACTGCTCTTATCTAGGACCACAGGGATAAAAAGCAACATGTGCAATTGAAGGACATGAAAAGTGTGCAGTGAGCATGAATGAGTTCAAAGTTGCAAACTGGTAGACATAAAAAAAGACACTGTAATTGTTAAAGAGGGTGTCACCATTAAAGAGAAACTTTTTGGGCCCACAATGCAGTTCATGAGGTAAAATGACATGCCACCAAACCCAATGACCCAAGTCCTGTCCCTCGAACTTGTATGGTGGAAGGAGAGAATCAACTCCGCAAATTTGCCTTTGACCTCTACTCATGTGCTGTGGCACACACACACAAACACACACACACACACACACACACACCCACCACAGATAGAAATAAATACACATGTACAAAATAAATGCATATGTACAAAAACTGACTTTGAAAAAAATTTAAAAACATTGCAAAGGCAATAGGAAAGGTGTCCTGAGGGTAAGAGCCTAAACATCACATGCTCCAACTTATGAAAATGCAAACTCATTTAAAAGGAGAGGCTCTAAACTGAGAGTGCCTATGGAGAAGTTGCCTTCTGAAAATAAGCCAGCCGAAGAAGTGATTCCCCAAAGCAAGAACACAGGACCAGTGCAACTGTGGTTCAAGTGAGTTAGGCTATAGAGCTCAAACGAGCAGAATTTAGCATCACTGTCTACATGGTGCTAGTTTTATGGGCCTGAAATATACAAGTGCAAAGAGTCATATAGGGGTGCACTAAGGTTTATGAAGGTCATTAAGCCTAGCAGCATATGGCGGGGTCAAAATCCCCATAAGGAGATATTGAGTCTCTACTGCATAAAACTGTGAAGGTGAAGCCCAGGTTGCAGCAATTCCAAGACAGTGGAGGTGCTAATACCCTGGAACGTCTGCTGAGTACAACTACATGCAGAGAGGAACTTAGCCAAGAGAAAAGCTGTGAGGGCTACAGGCAGCAGATCTGGAAGTGAGGGACTACCCAAGCTTTTTGTAACCCAGATAATTCTGTCATGAGCCCCAAATTCCAAGATGAGTGTAAGTGATGGATGTTTTCTCTTCCCTGTTGGGGTTTGGTCAGATCTTTCTTTCCTATGCTCCTTTCCTGTTTCGGGGTGGGAATGTACATTCTATGATATTGTATGTTGGAAGTATGTAACTTATGCTTGATTATAGAGGGGCTCATGGTTAGGATATTGCCTTGAATATCCAAAGACACTTTGTGCTTCAGAAGGTTGAACAATATTGAGACTATCAAAGGCTACAAGGACTTTTAGAGGCACGCTTTATGAATTTTACAGTTTGAAATAAAAATAATGCTGCAGGATGTGGGGGAAAATGTTACACTCTGAAATTATGTGCTTAGTGGCTAGGGAGAAGGCTCAGTTAGTAAAGTACATGTCAGGAGAGTATGAAAAATTAAGTTTGGCTCCCCAGCACCCACATCAAATCCTGGGTTTATTAATCAGGGTTCTCTAGCAGCAACAGAATTTATAGAATGAATCTCTCTGTGTGTGTTTCAACTGGTCTTCAGTGTATGCTGGAATCCCAAAGAAGCAGGCTCCAATATCAGTGAGGGCATGGATGTGCTGGCATGGCAAGACCAAGTAGGGAAAGAGCAGAAGCTTCCTTTTCTATGTCCTTATATAGACTTCCAGCAGAAGGTATGGCCCAGACACACATTCCATATGTGTCTTCACACATCAAGATCTGAATTAAATGTGTGTCTTCTTACCTCAAAGGTCTGAACTAGAATGGGAATCACTCATTTCAACTCAAGCTAAAAAACCTCTCATGGGGTGCCCCGATTTCTTCATTGTCGTTCTTTCCGGATGGAGTCAAGTTTGACAACCAAGAATAACCATTGCACTGGGTTCCATAGCCTGCACCTGCAATCCAAACACGGGAGAGATAGAAACAGAACGTATCTCAGGAGCTTGCTGGGTCCGGTTCAGTAAGCCTCACATGCATACATGTACACACACAAATACACACATTCGTATACCACACATACACATGCACACACACACAAACACAAATAACAAACTAAAACAAAGATAACCATGTGTTGGCATGTCACACTGATAAGGGGTATTGTTGTGCTGGTTAATATTCACTGATGGTTTGACGAGATTTAGGATCATTGCGGAAATGCAGTTCTGGGTGGGTCTATGAAGATGTTTCACTGAGCAAGGAAGACCTATCCTGAATGTGGCAGCTCCTCCCATGGACTGGAGTGTGGACAGAATAGAATGGAGGGCATGAGCTGTATAGTATAGGCATCCATCACTTCTGACTCCTGGCTCTGGACCCATGTGACCAGCTGCCTCCCAATCTTGCCACCATGCCTTTCCTGCTATGATAGACTCTACCTCCTACACTGTGAGCCTAAATAAACCTTTCCATCATCAACTGTGTTCGTGACAGCAACCAGAAAAGTAACTATATTATTCCTTTCAATTTTTTCCTTTTCTTATCTCTTCTTCCCCATTACTGCTTCAAAATATGTTTTGGGGGAAATCACCTGAAGTCATCTCATTTATTCTTAATCAAATTAATGAAATTTCCTTTAATGACACAAATCTTACAAAGTCACAAGCAACTTCCTTAATGTAAATATATCTCTTGGGCTTTATTTTTAAAATTCTTTCTCTTATGTTTAGGCTCCCTACCCTGGAATTAAAGTTAAACACTTGGCAATACATCAAAATTTTAGTTTCTAATCTTAGAAGAATCTGTGTGGGTTCAACTTGCACTGAAAGTTCATTCCTATTTTATGATATTATAATGTAGAATAATGCAATCGATACTTTGAAAATTCTAACCTCAACATAGTAATGTATGAACTGAAGGATGCCATTAAGAAAAATTTCGATTGTTAACTTTTTAATTCATTAAAATCATTCACTCATTAAAATCTAACTAATATTTCCTAGGCCACATCAGCCTAAAGATAAAATCTAGAACATAAAGATTATCAAGAATAATATAACCATTTCTCCAGTTTCATCCTGTCTGCTTAGCAGGAGCTAGCTAGCAAACCTAGATTCCTCAATTTTTACCCCAAGTTGTCTTGAAGGTATTTAACCAATGAACTCTGCTAACTTTACCCCATTCTCGGAAGCACAAGAAATAGTTTTCTTGCTGCAAACATGATGAGCCTCTATGTGTGCCTTTCTCTTTTCATTTTCTTTTACATTTGTTGCTAATAATGTCTTCTGGGAAATGGTCATTGCCTTTTCTGTGACCGAAGATGGAGGGATCGAGGCATCCAGAGGGAAGATCCAAGGATATAGCTAAAGGTCTTGCAGCACACAGGATGCCGTGAGTAGGGATCTCACTAATAACCACCTCTCAGTAAAATAGACCTGCAGTTGAGAACTTATTCCAAGCACAGCCCTGAGTCTCAGAGAGCTGGCACACGACTGGAGAACTTCCGTCCCCACATCACCAGCCATCTTCTGCTTTTAAACTAAACATGCTCCTCCTCACTGGCTTCCCTCAGGGCAATGCTTTTCTCCTTGAAATCTCTCAGACCACTGTATTTATTAGTCCCTGTCAGACAGAGCACTGTTGCATCACCTTCCTGACAAACCTAGGCATAGTGAACAGAGGAAGAGACCCTGTTGAGGCGCCTGCTGAGTCCCCACAGAAATAAAGATGAGAGTACATTCCTGACAGGGAGTGTAATGGCCATTTGGGGGCTTTTACTGTGAGCTGAAAATGGACTTAATACACCAGCCTACACCCACCATAGCTTAGAAGTACAGGCCATCGTAGAGTGTCAGGTGCTGCTGTGTGACCAAGGGGCTCCTGTGGAGAGCTACCTCACTACTCCTTCCGGCAGTGTGAGAAGAGTATAGAAATGCATGACACTAGCCCAGGAGATTAAAATTAAAGGGCTAAGTGAAGCATAATCTTCATCACAGAATTGTGATGTTGGAAATCCCAAATAGAACCACTGTAAATCAAAAGACAGAAGATGCTTTTGTACACAGGAAGAAGCGTCTTGGGACATGAAACCATCATTTTGAGCAGCAAAGGAAAAGAACAGCAAGGAAAGAAGAAAGCTCTTGCCTCCCGAGACAGTCCAGAGCTGGTTGCCAGCGTCTGGTTTCGTTTCAACAAATTTGTCATTTTCTGTTTAAGCTTGGCTCACTTGGATTTGATCATTTCTAACACAAGCTAATAAATTAGTCTTCAAACCCCTTTTAATTCAGTTCGGTAATTTGACAACATTTTTTTAAAAATGCTAAGTTACACATGGTTTTTCCTAGGGTGCTTGTCATGTTTTTGCTCTAGAAGGAGTTCGTGGTTGTCCATTTCACAGTAACTAAAGAGACTGTCCTTTAAAATTTTGTCTGCTTTTCTGCAGGTCTATGTCATCGTACGTTTCTTTCAATGGAAGAATACCTCTGGGAAGAAGAGTAAAACATGCACTGTAAAAACTTAAAAAAGGAAAATGGAAATGGTTTATGGCCTGAATCATAAGGAACAGGTTTTATTTAAACAAATGTGAAAATGAGAGGAAGGATTTTTTTATCCGGTGCCTTTCTTTTTTAATTTGTATTTATTTACTTACTTATGAGCATCCTATATTAAACTGATTAAACACTATTAGCAGTAGAAAACTCATACTTATTGTGTATGATGTGAGTATTTTAATATGTATGTGCACAGAGGTCTTGCTCCAGGAGTGAAGCACCAACAAAGTAGTTAGGTCTTCGGGGGTGGGAAGGCAGGGCGTGGATCACAAGGGTAACAAGTTTCGAAAAGGCAGTGAGATAAGGAAGGAAGGATTTAGGCAGCAAATTGGGGGGGGTAAATATTTGGGAGAAACTAATAGAAGATACAGGTAATTCTAGTAAGGTTTGTTCTCATTGCCAAATCCTCAGCAGTGCATTACGTCTCTCAGAAAGGGCTATTTTCCTCCTCTGAGGGGAGCAGAATTGTCGTCACTGATGTCCTGCTTTCAGAAGTTGGAGGGCAAAAAGCTCTTTCTGTGTTTGCTGCTCCATGACGGAAAGTCTGGCCAATATAAAACCAAAGTTATCCTTATATCAAAGTGGCTTCCTGTGGAGTAGCTTCCGTAGCCTTCATAACAAGCCGGGAATCATCTGTATCTGGTATTTTTCAGATTACACAGCATTGCTAACTCTCACTCGATGCAGTTCTAAGATGATTACCCATGTTCTTTTCCTTTGTGAACAAATGAAGGCTTAGCATTCTCTCTAGCTGATCAAGAAACTAACTGCTAGAAATTGTGGCTGAAATCCAGGTTTCCGCTCCCAGATCCATTTCTCCAAGTTATGGTTGCATCTGAGGTGGGGAAGGAATCATAAGAATGCAAGCCAGCGTAGTTCTTCCACCCGAAATGTTCTTCCATTGGTGTCTTTTTTTGTTTCATGAATCCTCCCTTAGAACTTGAATCCTTCAATGGGAAATCCATGCTCTTCCCTGTTTTAAATGACATACACTTTTCTGGACCTTTAAACATTCTGCAGCTGAAGGTTTTAGACAGCAGAATCTATGCTACATTTTGGTGGGTAAGTGGATGAATGCAGAGAAGTTAGGAAGCAGAAAATGCAAAGTAGCATTAGATGCCATTGTGATTAGAATGTAAACGTCAGTGGAAGAATTCTTTTTTATTTTTTATTTTTATTCATTCATTCATTCATTCATTCATTCATTCATTCATTCATTTATTT
>LOJH01026639.1:0-10910 GCA_001685095.1 Ellobius talpinus
GGGCCAATCAGTTTATAACTAATGTAGACCTCTGTGTGGTTTCTTTGGGACTTATGATTGTGGGAACTGGGCAGGACAGAAAAGCCTCAGACAACAACTAGGAACATTTTTAACCCCACTTGCCTTCTCTGTAAGGGGTGAAGCCTGCTTCCAGCACTTAGGAAGTGAAAACATGCAAAGGGTCATACAGGCGCACTGGGCACTTAATAAATAAAATCCCCTCACTTTCTAGAGATTTTGCTTTCTGTGTGTTTTATCCCATAACCATAAATTGGAGATTTTACACATATGACCTACTTTAAAATCCATTTTTTAAATGAAAGAGTAATGGGTGCAATGAATCATGGCACTAAATTGTGTCCTCTGTCTGAGAAAATACAGACTGCAACTGTGAGACTCAGCATGGATCATCATGCTCTGGCTTCGCACATGGCAACAACTCAATGAAAGTGCTCCTAGGTAGCTCTGTCTGGAATTATCATCACACTAGCTTCTTATTCCTTCAAATTTCCATGTGGCTGCCTCCTTTCCCTCAATTAGAGGTACCAGAGGTTCCAGCAGGTTAATAAGTCACATACTGGGGAATAAATGCTACTTGAAATCAAAGCATTTTGAGAACACACAGAAAGCTCATTTGAATGTTTTTTTACATTTTCATAATTTTTTGCATAAATGCTTAGAGAACCCCTTCCAAATTTCCCCAGTGGCCTATCATGGGTTGTCTCAAGGCAGATACTTAACATAACAAGTGAGTCCCTCGAAATGGACTAGAAGCAAGTGACTCAGAGGCCCTGACTCCAGTCTGCTCCTCTGCTTTGCACAGAGTGCATTTTGTGCCTGGGTGATCCCTTTTCCTTCAGCAAGAAGTAATTGTGTTTCAGCTGCTGTCCTTGCATATTTGACTCCATGGCATCTTTGATTGCTGAGATGTTACATATTGCCACTTTAATGACACGCACATTGTAAATTAATCCGCCTCATCAGGAACTGACATACATCAAAACTGCTCTGGGAATGGGCACTGCTGGTTTCCCCAGGTCGGTGCTCAACAGCAACGTTATTAGTAATGACAGTATGCCTAAGCCTATGCTCCAAAGACCTTCATTTGCTCAAACATCCTTCTCAAACCTCAGACAAGGCTCTGACTTGGACAGTCAGCACTTTAACTTGCATCTTTGCTGTGGAGATTCTTTTCTTCAGTTTTTGTAATTACATCAGATTAATAGCTCTCTTCAGTAAATGCAATACTATTTTTGTTCAAAACAAAGGCTTAAAATTCATTTAAGACTGACTACACTGTGTCTTCTCAGGCCATGACTTTGTCAAGAATGTTCACCATTTCTTAAGGATTGCTACAATCCTGAAATGGCGGTTTAACAGTATAGTGAGTCAGTCAAGATGAGGGGATCTCCCTACAATGCTGTATTTGATCCTAAAAAGAGAGAGAGAACAGCGTCTTTGGGATTATAACACACATACAGACTTTATAAACTTTTAGACATCTGCTTGGAGCAATGTGCATGTATTTAATAGATAATCCATCTAGTAGCATTCTGTGCCCATCAACCTAAACATTTAAGAGCTAAAGTTTTCTCTCTATGTTCCTGAACTTGCTTCTTTTCTTTGGCACTCATTCCCTCCTACTTTCATTGAGGTCCGGGTTCTCTCATGCAAGATCAAAACTTCTAAAGGTAAGAGGTCTGATATAGCCCTCACTTTCAAGAATGGTTGTCCAGGCGACAATCTCACACCCTTTGGAACATCCTCAGAAGTCTGAATTGCCTGTTTCTAAACCTGAGTCTTTTCAGGTTTTGCCAGGCATGGATGGGTAGTAGTCCATATCATGCTGCTGAAACAGAATTGCTAAGGGGGTCATTTAGAATGAACAGAAATACATTGGCTCAGACTTTTGAAAAAGAAAACCTCAATATCAAGATTGGTGGCATTGGAAAGGTCTTCTTGCTGTGTTATCAATAACACAAGGGATCACAGGGAAGAAAAGCAAAAGGAGACAAAGAAAATAAAACTCATCATTTCCTAAGGAACTCATTCCCACAGTAATAGAACCTCGTCTGCCAATAACTGCATCTGTACACTCATGAAGTGGAGCCTCATTGACAATAACTGCATTGGCACACTCAGGAGGCAGAACCTCCTTATCAATAACTGCCTTGGCACACTCAGGAGGCAGAGCCTCCTTATCAATAACTGCCTTGGCACTCAGGAGGCGGAGCCTCATGCCTTCACACTTCTCATCTGCCAACAGCAACACACAGGCAGTCCAGTTTCATCATGAGTTTTTAAAGGGCATAAACATTTTGAGGACGCTCTTTGTCAACACCAGCCATGAAAGTTATATGAAACTAAGACCTTTCTGACCTCAAAGGTATACATGAGCATATATGGGTCTGACCTTGTTCTGTCTCCTACTGCTTTCTGTGGGCACACATTTCCAGAAGAGTTGGCTCTGTGAATCCATTTAAGACTGCTGTGTTTCTTGACACACCTGGGATTTACATCAGGGAAGGAAGGGAGTGCTCAGGAGCTCTTCTCACAGCCAGCAGGGTTTAAGCACTCCAGGTTCTCACCTAAGGATTGCCCCCCACCAGAAAAGTGATACTTTTTACCCTGTAAGAAGTACTGGCCTCCCTTCAAAGACCACCTCACTCAAATCTGAGGATAGTACAACTTTTCGCTATTGAGGAAGCCCTGCTGAGTTCTACATATAATTTTTAATCTGTTGCTTGGGCGCTGTATTCCTTTCTAGCTTTTGCCATAGGAAATCAAAAAGCAGAAATACTCTTTTCCTTCTGCTGCTTGCATATGAAATTCTGATGGATTATAAGCTTAAATATCTTAGTGTTTGAACTGCAGAAATCACACAGCATGAGGAAAAAATAGGTCGAAAACTTAGAGTTATAGTCCAAAATACTGATGCACTTCAGTAAAATTTACTGAGCTCCAAGTGTGTGTCACTCAAAGTGTTAACATATCTCAAGGCAGCTCTCTAACCTCTTCATGGGAGAGCCTTTTCCCAGTTTGTGACCAGCGTTTTGATGTATGCAAGTAAGGGATAGCCTAAATATCTCTTAAATCACTATTATGAAAGCCCTGGAAATTTTATAACTCTAGAATATCAAGTCTTCTAAATTGTATCTCCTGAAAAACCAAACTCTGCAACTGAGAAGCAAAAGGATGATGAAGACAAGGAGGAAACATAAACTGACCAGAAACCAAACTATATTGGTTATTTAGATTTTGGTGTTGATTTTGCTCTATGTTTGTAACTGCGGTCATGTTACTTGACAACTGTAAAGTATTTTGAAAATTATAGCACCAGGCAATCTTGTCATTGTGAGAACATTACAGAGCAGACCTACACAAACCTACATAAGAAGCACCAATCATTCAGAGTGCTTGATGTTCTCGAGAGGCTGGGTAAATATGAGGTCGCCTGAGGCTGCTGCCAACTTAAGCCAAAAGAATGCTTTTTAGTGAACTGTCTTTATAAGTGGAAGAGGCATACTCTAAGGTAGCAGCAATTAGTGTGCTGTAAAGATATAAGCAAGCCACACAGTTGTCTGTTATCTATGGGCATATCCACTGCAATGCTTCATCACAACAGTAATGTTTCAGCTTGATTATCACAATGAGATCACCATCTAAATGTAGCCCATTGCTCAAAATGATATCATGTATCAGATGATTGTATTATGAACATAAGTTTCTATTATTTACAAGCTAGTAACATGCTTTATTATATTCTGTTACTCATCTGGTGTCTTAATATGCAAAATTCTGCTTCACTAACTCTTGATTATCCTTCAAATATTAGTTATTTGGCTATTTAAATACTTTTTTTCTCAGGCTAAGATGACATGAAAGCAGAAGCAAAACTGTCTATAGGAGCAAAGGAAAGAGATGGTAAGAAGGAAGGGCAAGAAAGATGTAACTAGGAGAGCATGTAGGGAATGCTTAAAATATATTATATTTGCATGAAAATGGTCTTATGTGTAACCCCGTATAATAAAGAAATCAAATCACCCAAAAATCATTACTGAGAATGTACTATACACCAAATCGTATTCTAGACATTTTGTTTAATAAAATGAGCAAAATATATGAAAAAGCATGAAATCAGGAGCAAACAAATAAATATCTAGAATGTTAGTGTTAGAATGAAATATGGCAAAGTAAAGAAATAAAGTGAGCCCCAGACTGGGAGGCATCTCTTTCTTGCAAGCTGTTTCAGAATAATTAAACACCTCAGCTAAGGTTACATTTGACCTGAGACCCAAAGAAGTAGAGAATAAATGACGCCGGTAGTAAGAATTCAGGAACTAGTGGACATTCTAAGCAGAGGGAACAATGAACACAAAAGCTCAGCACATCGACGAAGAGTAGGTTGGGGCAGCATAGCTCAAACAAGGATGGGAAGAGAGAAGGTCCGAGCAATCACTTCTGCAAATTATTTAAATTTGTGATATTTTGGAATGTATTGAGTAAGGTGGGAATTTGCAAAAAAAAAAAGTTTTAGAATTTAGATTCATGTGATCTGATTGAGTTGTTAAGCTGCCATTTTAAGTGTTATGGTGGAAAATCCTGCATAGGCTCCAGGTGGAAAACAAGCATGCGAAGGAGGTTCCTGCAATGCTGCAGGTGAGGAATGATGGAGGCCTAGTCCAGGGGAAGTAGAATGATTATGTGTCTACTCAGAATGCAGTGATGATAGAATTTTCCACTGCAGTGATATTGATTGCTAAGTACCCAACTGAAAGACCATTCAATATTTGGGTCTTGCCCTACTTGACGAATAGCACTATTATATATTTATATATTCTGGGACAAGAGGCATTAAGGCTAGAAAGAAGAGGGAGTAATGGCAACAGTCGCAAGAACAGCTTCCACTATCTCAGGATTTGTCTACTTTGTGATATCTGTTTGATGTGCAGTTGTAAATAATAGGTGAATGCAGAATGTGAGACTAAGGATAAATATTTGAAGTTATTGGTTTTTCAATGGTCTATGTGACCATAAAACAAGTGAGATTGCACAATATTATGCAGAGAAGTTGTAGTAGGGAGAACCAGCGTTTGATCCAAGTAAATAAGAAATGAAGATGAGTGCAAAGAACTGATTCTTTATCTGTCTTATGTATCCATGACATGGAGAAGCTCCTCCACCTCTGCTCACCAGCATCTGATATACACCTGCACTCTGATGTCCAGGTAGGTATAAGAGGATAGTGACTGAGATCAAATGATACAGGATGGAAGACTGGGCTAAGGACTGAGAACTATAGATTTAATTTGCTGAGGAAGGAGGGATCAGGCATTGAAGACACTGACATACTCTGTTTTATTAGTATGGTGGGGACTGGATTCTGAAGGAAGAGTGGAGACAGTAAATATACATAACTCTTTATAGAAATTTTTCTTCAGAAAGAGCAGAGAAAATATAGCTGGAAATAGCTGTGTTTGAGGAAGAAAATCGCTGTTTTTTAACTTTTGTTTTTTTAATTGATTGTAAACTTGCAACGTGTTGAAAATCTATTACAGTAATCCTGTATGCCCTCCTCCATGTTCTTGGTTTTAAAAATAGAGAAGATAAAACTATTGAACTAGATGTGATATTAATACAGCAGGCAACTTGAAAGAATAAACTCATAAGATAAAGAATTTGAGGCAAGCCTAGGCTACATAGCCTGTCTGTAAGGGGTAGGGGATAATCATAACAGAACCAAAAACATTAAAGATAATATCATAAACATAAATATCATAAATATAAATAATAACATAAAATGTTATTGTAAGGACTAGTCAGTGCTTCGGGAAAAATGGAAAAAGTCAAAGGCATGTGAGTAACTGTATGCAATGAAGCCATTTGTGGACAAAGGGTTTGTTTCCATCTCACACTCTGAGCTTCTTAAGTGAGGGAAGAAGAATGTGATGTGAAGTCATGTGGGTACCATGTGCTGTACTCAGGTAGAATCAATCTTACCTATGGTAGTTTGACTGTAATTGGCCCCATAATCTTATAGGGAGTGCCACTGTTAGGAGGCCTGGCTTTGTTAGAATGTGTACAGTTTATTGGGGGAAGTGTGTAACTGTGGGTGTGGGCTTTGAGGTTTCTTACGCTCAAGATACTGCCCAGTGTCTCCGTTGACTTCCTGTTGCCTGCAAAATGTACGGCTACTTCTCCATTATCATGTCTGCCTGTATGCAGTCATACTTTCCATCATGATGATAAAGGACTGAACCTCTGAGATGATAAGTCACAACAATTAAATGCTCACTTATAAGA
This sequence comes from Ellobius talpinus, assembly GCA_001685095.1. NCBI lineage: Eukaryota > Metazoa > Chordata > Mammalia > Rodentia > Cricetidae > Ellobius > Ellobius talpinus. The sequence continues at coordinate 6,304 of LOJH01026639.1, forward strand.
GTTGCCATTGTCATGGTGTTTCTTCATAGCAATAAAAACACTAAGACTTTGCCCAATAGGCTGGACAGAGTTCTATAAATGATGTGTGTCCCTGCATGATCTATTGTGGAACTCTAGAATAGAAAAGGCTGGGAAGAAACAACTTAAGAGAAGGATAATAGAAGAGAAGAGTTCCGGAGACTATCTCCCCATCCCAGGTTCACCTGAGTGGATGTGAAAGGAAAGAAGTCACTTTCTGTGCAAACACACAGGGAGGAAGTAAAACTCAGTAAGAAAATGAAGATTCTTCCACAGAAAAGAGGGAACAGGGGCATTTTCTTCCTGAGAATCAGCCGATAAATGAATACAGTGGATGGGTTCATAGATTCAAGGAGGTTAAAACTGAATCAGACTAGAGGGCATACAGAGCCTTGGGAATGGAGACTCTGGGTCAGAAATATGGGATTCTTGTGCTTTTTGTGGAGACTGGAATAACTTGGGATGATGATAAATAATTAATCCTGATTGTACATTGAAGAAATCAAGTCTAATTAAAGCCTCCTTCTGAGGACTAGATCCTCCAGCATCCTGAGTTATAATGAAGGGGTGGTGGAGAGGAAACATGGCCAGCAGAGGTGGACAACCCTGACCAGTTCCGCAAGGTGAATGCAGAAGATTCATGAGTGACTTACAACAAGCAACAAGTGTGTGTCAGAATATGCAACACAGCTGCTTTTAATAAGGTCTAGCTTCTATGGAATAAGTTGCTTTGAAATGTGTCTTATTTGGGCCAGAGCCGATCTGTGGCTTACAGTTTGTGGGATTTGAGGGCCAGACTTGCTCAGCATGTTATTAGTGCAAATAATATTGCAGATGTTTAACTTATTTGGAAAATTCTATGGGTGACATTTTCACATAAATATGTTAAATTGGTCCTGGAATGAATCACTTAGTTTGTTACAAATATGACAGATGAGAATTTCTACACAGTGAGACCCTGTTCACAATCCATTCAAAGACAGTGCACTCTATTAACTGATAGGTGCCCTGTTTGTTTAAGTCAAATGTTTTCTCAGTTTGCTCTCTGCACTAGAAAACTTAATTTTCTTCCAAGTTGTATAAAATTAACATCTACTCTTGCTTTAATTACTGCCTTGATTCTATGAACTATCTAAATGCTGAACGTTATAATGGCTCATTAGCCTTCAAGACACTTAAATACCTCACAAACAAAACACAGCATAGTGTGTTACCAAAAATCTGACTAAGGAAATCAGTCCTCTGCTATAAAACAATCTTTGTACACTGTAAATATGTATTACTTTCATTAGTTAATAAAGAATGAACTGGCCTATAGCTGGGCAGGGAGAGACTGGGTAGAAGAACCAGACTTGGAGTACACTGGGAGACGGAAGCCATAGTCAGAAGAGTAGTGAGCCAGATGCAGAGGAAGCAGGACTTACACAAAATGAGGTGACCAAGCCATGAGCCACATGGTAGAACTTAGATAAGAATTATGGGTTAATTTCAGTAATAAGAGCTAGTTAGTAATAAGCCTGAGGTATCAACTGAGCATTTATAACTAATATTGAGTCTCTGTATCAGTTATTTGGGAACTGGAGGGTGGAAAAGAAAAGTCTTCCTACAGTCCTCATTCAGTTATTAATTACCTATTAGAACTCCTTATTAAATCATTTACCTCATTAAACAACTTCACTGACTCATTTTAGACAATTATGAAGTTACTTTCAATTCCAAGTACTTTAAATATTATTGTTTTAAATTATCAATTATACTGTTGTTCACATGTGCCATATAGACAAAGGTTCCCCAGAGTCAATAATTGAAATTAAGGAGAAATTATTTAATTCCATTTCAGCAGAAATTATTACAAGTGAGTTGTGTATAATGACTGGGACTGGGAGATGATACTACTATATTGTACATTAAGCAAAACTTCCAAATATCCTTAACTAACTGTAATTGAAAATTAAATGAATATTGGATATTGAATATCTCTAAACCAAGATAATGAAGACAAAAATCTCACCTCCAAGCCCTTTGTATTTTTCCCCACTTTTGTCTCTTTCTTATAAATATATATTAACAAATTGTTGTCCAATAAAGCAGTTCCATAGGCTTTGTTACTCCCTAATTGGCTAATAAGCATTCCAAAAAATCATTAAAAGTGTGTATATTAGGAAAGATAATTTTAACTTTCACTTTCTGGTTACGAGAGAGTAATTGTTATGAAATATGTCTTCTGGGGGATAATTACAAATCAGAACTAAGTATAAAATGATTTTTGTCCATTGAACAAATAACATAAGTCTATATGTAGTTACTAATAGGGGAGGAAAACACAAGCCCTAGTATTTCCCATGATTTCCAAATTAAATAAATAAAGGAGGTAAATGAAACAGATCAGAGCACTCACTCATGTATCAGTTTAAGGAGGCCAAGGTGACTGAAAGTAAATGACAGAGACCCTGAAATTGAATAAAGACACACATGGGTGGAAGGAGTAGAGAGGAAAGAAGGGAGGGAGAGAAAGACAGAGAGAGAGAGAGAGGGAGAGAGGGAGGGAGGGAGGGAGGGAGATAGAATAACTGCATATTTATGTCCTTGACAAAATGCTGAATTGAACATCCTAGGGAAAGACTATGTGTTGCTGAATTAAAAACTACCAGTGAAGACATGACTAAATGGAAATGTGGGTGCATGATTCTCATAACTGAAGCAGAACTGGAAAGAATTACAAATCTCAGTGCCATGAGTAATGTGTATTTATTCAAATTCCTGTGTGTTCTGTGGAGATGCCAACAAGAAACACTCAGTGGAGATAATCTAGCTGTAAGGAAAGTCTGCTATAAACCCTTCCTAACAATATATAAAATGTGCCTTAAAATTGACTAATCAGAGGAACTGATCAAGAAGTAATACACACACACAGGCACACACACACATACACACACACACACAATGAAAGTTTATGCAGCCATAAAGAAGAATGAAAAAAGAAACATACACCAACAGAGCCACAGAACTTTAATCTAGAATGCTGCTTGCCTTCAAAACGTGGTAGGGCAAGAGTGGCACAAAATTTGTGGGAGTAAACAACCAATGTTTGTTTTGACTGAAGGCCACTCCATGAGTTAGAACCCATATCTGACAATGCTTGGCTGACCAAGAATCAGACACTAGATAGCCCAGAGCTGTAGGGTAAACCCAAATACTGAACTGAAATTGAAATTCATGCCCTAGCAATGCTGAAGCATGCGTGGGCAGCCCATATATGGCATTTCCGTTTAACTTGTCCATATTGGGTTTTATGGTTAACATGATGAGGACAACTGACCAGGTCTCTCCCTCCAGAAGACACCAGATCTCATTATAGATGGTTGTGAGCCACAATATGGTTGCTGGGAATTGAACTCAGGACTTTTGGAAGAGCAGACAGTGCTCTTAACCACTGAGCCATCTCATCTCTCCAGCCCAACCCAAATACTACAGGTCTTTAAAAACTACCACTCTTAAAAAAATAGTGATAAAATGACTAACTACTAATGGTTTCCACTATACTCATAGATCGATCAGTGCCTTATTTAGTCATCATCAAAGAAGCTTCCTCCTGCAGCGTATGGGAAAATACAGAGACCCACAGCCAGATATTACATGCATATGAAAGAGAGAGAGAGAGAGAGATCTTTGAAACACTCAGCTCTAAATGGGATAATGGGATGTCTGCCTCAAATCCCTCCCTCAGGGCTCAGGGAAGCCCATGGAAGAGGAGGCAGAAAGAATGTACAAGTCAGAGGTGTTAAAGGATACCAGGATAAGGTCCTCCAAATCAACTTGGAAAGTTCATTTGAACTCACAGAGACTGAGGCAGCAAGCAAGGGCCTGCACAGGTCTTTATCAGACCTTCTATGTACGTATTATGGCTCTTAGTGTTATATGGGACTCCTGGGTGTGTGAATGAGTGGGTCTCTGACTCTTGTGCCTTCTCTTTGGCTCTTTTCCTTCTGTTGGCTTGACTCATCCAACTTTGATATGATTTTTTTGTTTTATCTTATATTTATTTTTGTTGTTATATCTTAGTAATTTGTTTATTTCTAATAAGAGACAGAAAGAGTACATCTGGATGGAATGGGAGGCAGGGAGGAAGTAGGGAGCATAGAGGAAGGGGAAACTATAATCAAGATATATTATAAGAGAAAAGAATCTATCTTAAATAAAAGAGATAAAAGGAAAAGAGTGAAATCAAACATTTTCAGAAAAAAAACTGGATGAAACTGGAAATACTAATGTTAAGTAAAAAGGAGATACAAGCAAATACTTTATGATTTCTCTAATACATAACACCTAAGTTCAAAATTACACACACATATATACAAATATTTAGTATATGATGTATTAATATTCTAAATTTAAAATGATTGTTATAATTGAACAAAGAACACAAGATTATATTTACTGAGAGGGAAAACACAAACCCTAATATGTCCCATGTTTTCCAAAAACAATATATGCTTCATATAAATATATGTGCCTACATTTATGTACATATGTGTATGCAATAGATAGATAGATAGATAGATAGATAGATAGATAGATAGATAGATAGA
>LOJH01026641.1:3931-19775 GCA_001685095.1 Ellobius talpinus
GAGAGAGAGAGAGAGAGAGAGAGAGAGAGAGAGAGAGAGAGAGAAGAAAGGCTGAAGGAATGTTGCACCAATGGCTTCATAGCAGCTTAGGCTACCTGCTCAAGACCTGCACACCATTGTGCCAAGTCATACACTATCAAAGATATATAAGACCCCACTCCTCCTTCTGGAACTGTAAGCTATTAATGATTGTTTGGTAAGGAGAAGTCATTTTCTTCCATGGTATAGCCACCACCATTCTCATTAAATGTGGGACACACACACACACACTCACACAAACACACATACACACAAATACACACACATACACAAACACACAAACACATATACATATACACACATAGGAGGTGGACTTGGGAAGAAAAAGGGGGTCAGTGGGAGGGAAAGAGGATAAGAAGGATAATGGGGGATATGATTAGAACACATTTTTGCATGTGTGTGTGTGTGAAAAGAATCAAGTTTAAATGATGCTCCATTATTCTTAACTCTAATCCATCATAATAAATACGGGAGTTCCATGCTAATGCATATTGACTGTGTAGTTAAATTTTTTCTAATCATACACAGTCCATGGTAGCTTTTCACTTTCTGTTCCCAGATAAATACAAAGAGATCACGTTTATAAAGGAACTGATAAGAGGAAGGAAGAAAGGAGAAAAACGGAAGAAGGAAATAATTTAAAAATTCCAAGAGACTCTCCAAACAATGTAGGCTATTGTCATTGCTTAGGGTTGCTACCCCAAACTTGAAGGTAAGACACCATTGCTAAGGATATAACACACTTCTGACAAAGGACTTGAAAGAATTGAGCTGAAATTGACCTGAAAACCTGTTGGAGGACTAGCTAGCATAGTATTGCAAGATGCTACGCAAGGTGCCAAAGGAGAAAAGCAATCAGTAGCCCTACCCAGCTATAAAAACTACAAACCACAACACACGTAAAAAGATATTCCCAGTAGTGCAATAGTGGCATTTGTGTCTTTGTGATAACCAATAACTGTCTAATTGAGCTTATACCCAGTCAGTAGGTGGGAATGCTTGCCTAGTACTATAAACCTATCCAACCACCCACGGCTGGTGAGGTGGTTGGGGGGAGGGGAGAGCCTCTTACTGCCACTTTCCTGAACCAATATAATCTCTAACTATATTCCAAATTCTTAGCTGTATACCCACAGATAAATATAGTTCTCACTTCTCATCAAATATTTTTTGGTAGATGAAGGTAATTATAGAGATCCGTAACTGCTCAAAATACAGAGAAATAATACGTGACCATGGGGTACCGAGTCCCAGTTGACACATCTACATCTCAACTCTTACACCCAAGGCTCTGAGAAAATTGTAGAAGATGGGATGGGATGACGGTAAGAGCCAGCAAACCAGGACACTTGCTGCAAGATAGTATCTTCTAAATGTGACAGAGAAGCTGTGCTCATAACATATCAACAATATGGTTTCATAAACAAGACCTGTGTAATGACAATGCCAGCTGATATGCCATTGTAGTTGGGGAAACTTCACAAGGCATCACACTTAGATCAAGAGCTACAGGCAACCAATGGCCACTAGGAGAAGAATCTGTTTTCCCCAGGGGTGAACTTCTTGGTAAGTTATTTTAAACCTAAGTGACCTTCCCTACACACATGTACACAAAAGCACCTCTAAATAGACTCAATAGTTTGTATGTATGTACATGTACATATATATACATACATTTGCATATATATGAAACAATAATTATAGAAGAAGCAGTGAATTTGAAAGGGAGTAGGAAGGGAGATCTGGGAGGAGTTGGAGGGGAACGAGGATAGAAATGATATAAATGCAGTATTCATGTACAGAATTCTCAAAAAAATAAATTATTTTAAAAATAAATTCAAACTAAAGAGAAATGGTCCTACTGTTTCTAGGCAGGAAGCTTTATAACATGACTGAGGTTGTTTTTTAATCCCCTCTGGAAATTCATAGGGCACAATAAGCAGCCCCTCTAGACATGCTGAGGATTATGGAGCAGGCTGTGAAGACAGAATCCAGAGAAGACCCACATTAGCTGATGGCTGTGTTCGAGACTGAAATTGTCAGACCGGGGGTAACAATGAATGGAGGCTGGATGTGAGATGAAATAATCATCAANAAAAAAAAAGAAAAAAGAAGAAAGAAAGGTTGATCATTGAAGTTCTTAATTATACAAGGTAAAGCAAGTGGTCTCATATTTGTATGTAGCCAGGAAGGACTCAGAGATTCTTCTCAGAGAGCAAAATGAAAACTAGCAAAATCAAGGTGGCATAGGGGCGCCTGAGCATGAAATACAGTAATGGCCATTGGACTCTTGACCTGAATGACAGAAGCAGAGAGTTTATCGAGACCAGACTCAGACCCTTGGAAGTGAGGAAGGTGAGACCCTTGCGTGACGCAGTTTGTCTTGAAACAGCGCTTTGTTTCAGTATTGACCTGTTTCTACGACTGGTGTGGCCAGCATACAGGTGCTAGCTGTATAGTAGACATGGTGTTTTGCAGAAAGTCCCGCGGCTCATCTTCCCCACATTCCGAAGATCGATGACTTCGGCTGGAAACAGAAGGGAGCCTTACCCAGTAACAGGTTTGACATGTATGTGTTCACAGATAATAAAATCCAGGGCTTAATTGTCTTGGTTCCCGAAAAAGGGAAGGACCAGTTAACAAGACCCGGATTGTCCTGCCGCTCGATGTGAGTAAATGCTGCACCTGCTGCAAATGTAGCTCCTTTGCAAATGGCCTCCCCAGTGCCTTCTGCTCCAATATTCCCTATACAATGCCTGGAACTGTCTGTGGAACTCTGCCATGGCTAGGGGTAGGCACAGGTTCTCTGTAACTGCCTGGCTTTATACAGAAAAATAATAACTCTGGGATTAAGATCTCTGATAAGATCTTCTCTTGGCTATTCCCAAGCAAAATATGATTTCTCCCGCCCCAGCTGTTTGCTTCTGTATTGACCTGGTCCTTTGATCCACTTAGCCAGTATGTAAGTGTTCACCGTGTAGCAGGCATGGCGCTTGGCTGAACGTCCCCGACTGATCTTGTAGTTAGTGTTCTATGACTGGTCACTTAATATTATTTAGACAAGGAAAGAGTATAATTTTGGCAGCAAGCGATAGAAGACGCCATTTCCTTTTAGGATTAAGGATTCTAGAGCTATACTGACACCGATTATTTCTATAAAAAGCCACAGCATAAAAGGCTATATTCCAACAACATGATTTGAAGAAAGAGATTTATTTATAGGTTAGCAGGGCTCATGCCCATCTGCACGATTCATCTTTCCACAAAGAAATCCTTGAATTGCCTGATTCCTGGTCTTCTCACGTCCATGATGAAAAGAGGTAGTCAGCTTTATAGGTATCTATAAAATGTCTCTCATGTGTGTGTAGTTTTCCTAGAGTATAAACCTCAAAATTTCTCAAACCCCAAAGCAACATTAAACCAAACAACAACTACCACCTTGAAAGCTAAATCAGAGTGAGACCAATAATTATTTAAATTCTGATTTTTTTAAACATAGCAACCTTTATAATCTGAGAGAGAATATGTCCCTCCTGGCGTTAAAATAGCCCGTGTCAATTATGGTTTGCAGTATACTAAGCACCTTGTACATAGTCCCTCATAACAACCTCAAAAGAGTACCAGCATTTTCCCCCTATTTCAGACGAGGAAAGACAGGTACAGATGCCAAGCAACATGCCTACAGGCTCAGAGGGCTGAAAGATGTGAATCTGTGGCATGACCTTGTCCTGCCTCCAGCTTCGCAGGAGATCTCTTAACTACTGCCCTATGCTGGGGGAGGCGCTTAGGGAGAAATGGGTATCGATCATCCTTTTGCTGCCTTTGACTTGTTTCTAGTCACTGCTGTTTTAGGACGGGAAGAAATTGGAATGAATATAAGAACTAGAATGAGACAGTGTTCCCCTCGCTCACTGGAGAGCTGTGCTGTGTGAGTGTGGCTGGGGCTGGAGTCAGTGGAGGGAGAGGTCTAGATGGGAAGTCATGCAGACCACAGAGCATCTCCAGAATGCAATGGTGTGTGGGGGAACACTGAAGATTTCAATATGCAGCTACCCCGCTTCTTAGCTCATTAGCTTATCTCTGTCTTAAAGCAGACCTTACCCTGCTGGTGGCCGGGGTGCCACAGAGTGGGGAGAGGCACGTGACATGAGAATGAATTTAAAACAGGTGACATGAAGAAGTGAGAGAAATGAGAAATCTTGGTGGAATGATGGGGGTGGGGAAGCTTGCCTTCATTTTCTTTCAGTCCTAAGGCAATTGGGACTAGCCAGGCCACAGATAGTCCTCATTCCCATGATAATAGAAATGTGTAGGAGAATTAGGTCAGGGGGAAATGCCTGTGGGGTTATGAAGCAGGCAGGGTTTGTTTGAACTCGGTCCACATCGAGTTAGCTTTGCTAAAGGCTGGAGGAGACCATAGTCAGAAATAACTCCGCTAATTGTGGGCTCTGTGAACACTGCTGCAGACGGGGAGGAAAGCTTAGAAAAGAAGCACATGGCGGCTGTGAGGCTCTGTTTGTGTTTCCTGAAGAGTCCATGCCAGTCAGCGGGGGTGTGAGCCAGCATCCTACCTGTGTACATAACACACTAATCCGTGTAACAGCTTAGCTATCGCCTTCTAATGGGGTCATTGCCTGGCCTGGTGAGCCAGGGTATGTGTATCCAGGGTCTTGAACGAGAAGGAACGCTTTAGCAGTGACGCTTTTTGTCACCTGATAATTTAACAGGTCTCTAATAGGCACCTTAGACATCTTCACTTCACCATTCTTCTGGAGAAAAAACTACATTCCCTGGGAAGTTCTGGGACCAGCTAGGGTGTGGCCTTAAGTGTGGCATAAAGGTTCCCAAACCAGCTGAGTAAAGCAAAAGAGCCAAATGTTTGCCTTGTGTTTTCGTTAATATCTACAGTGTTTGCCTTTTGTCATTTGGGATTTAAATAAATATACTTAGTGATGGGCATTGACGTCAGTCACTTATTTCTATCCTCTCGGTGCTCCGAGCCTATGTGAGGGGCCAGAAGGAAAGCCTGCTGCCTATCAAGGTCTTTCTTCACTGACCTTCTTTGCCCATCTCTGAGCTGAGATTTACTTGGGCGTGTAAACTGAGTTGCCAGTCTTGCAAGTGAAGGTATTTATGGCGGGTCTGCTCTAAATACAGCTTCTAAGTAAACTATCTGCACGTGTTTCCCAGAAACAACCACACTTCCCGTGCTTTTGGATACTAGCACCTGTCCTGAAAAGAGAAACGATGGGCGGGAGCTCGCTGGTGAATTTGAAGCACACCCGGGTTGCGGGCCTTTGGGCTTCATGACGTAATCCCCAGAGAACTGCTTGCGGCGTTGTTTTGCCCTCCTTTCTCATCTGGCACTGCCGTCCTAACAGGTGCTTCCCAGAGGGCCTGGAACCGGTGAAGACGGCAGGTGCAGCCAGAGACCTGCGCTCCTAAGTAGGACAAGACACCCGCCTAGCTGTGGGCTTCAGCTGTTCTGAGGACTAGGCGCCCGAGCACCATTATCCGGGGGAGTTTTAACCCCTGAGCCCCCCATTACCTTACTAGAGAACAGGAAGCAGAAATACGCATGTCAGCCCCGTACTTAAGATTCAGCTTCCTCATCCATTTCCAAAACCCTTAGGACAATTCCAGCTCAGTGTTTTCCCTCCAGGTGAGACATCCCTCCTCCCAGAAGCTCTTCTTGACCCTCGGGACAGTAATCCTTCCCAGGGGCACCACCTTCACTATCCTCCTGTGATGGGCCTTTTCAGGCCATCTCTCGTGTGTCTCTTGTCTATTAAACTATGAGCTCTGAGATGAGAGGAAAACATTTTATCTATCCACCACAGTGTCTGATATTGTCTCTGTCTTTGTGGACAGAAACTGAATTAAACGCATGTCAAATACCTAATGCCGGCTTGCTCCAGGAGGCCCAGGAATCGGCTCTTTTCTAATGTTCTTTGTGTAAGAAACTCAGCAGCTCTAGGTAATAATTAATACTTACACAGCCGTTTACTCGCCCAGTGGGATTATTTGCTGACAAGTCAGTGTGTAAAACTAGAACTCCTAGATTTTTCTTGCCCTCATCAGCATATTTCTAGATAAAATTGCTTCCAGCTAACATCCAACAGTTCTGTTTTGGATATTTCGTGAAAGTTTATTTTCAAAACTGTTTAGCCAGATATAGTGGTGTCCATACACTCATAACCGCAGCATTTGAGAAGCGCAGGCAGGGAGACTATGGATTTGAGGACTGTCTGGGCTACTGTGAGACGTGTTTTCTAAAAAATACATAAATAAATAATGTTCAGAAACCCCTTACTGTTTTGTTGACTGAGAGAGTTAGGGTTGGAGAAAAGCTAGTGTTTATTTGATGGGACACTGGGTAACAGTGACCGAGAGAGAAGACGCGGAGGGAGAGAAACCAGGCTGCATTAAGAGGGTAGGGGTGCCAAACAGAAGGGAAGGGATAAGATTTGGCGTGTTGTTTCTTGGTCAAGTCGTAACAGTATGTATTCACAAGCTGTTGACTGAAATAAACGAAGTGTGTGTGTTGGGTGGCATAACTCCCACTCCCTCAGACAAAGCATACACAAGATTATCAGCCCAAACAGCCCTCTGCTTTCCTTAGCTTTCTTCTCTAGTACTTTCTGTATGTTTTTTTCTGTTTTTTTTTAATAGTCAATATAAAAATAATAAGAAAAGGGCAGCTCCGCCGGCACAAAGAAATCCAATTAGGTCAAATCAAACCAAATCAAAATGCCCATTGTTTTTATTAAGAATGACGCTCTCGGGTGGCCAAGCACACAGCCGGGAGACAGGAAAGCAGGGAGCCCATGCAAACCCAGAACCACAGTGTTTCTCCTCTGGGAACCCACTTAAATACTCTGTGGGAGTGGTCCTGGCAGGGCATGCTGGGATTTGGAGTCCAGAGCAATGCAACTCCCAGGCCGGATTGTCTGGGATGGATGCCAGGGGCTGGAGGCTATGCTCCCAACTTAACAGTCAGCTTTCTGTATGTGAGTAACTGTCCTTCCTAGAAGTGGATTTGGTGTATCATTGCCCCTTAACCCCAGCATTCCCCATGAGTCCCCAATACTCCAACCTTCACTGGGTTAGTGCACGGTCCTAATCTATGCTCCTTGCAATGTGGCCTGGAGAGACTTTCTTCTCTGTGCTTGTGGTATTATATCCAGTTTCCACAGCAAACAGTCCCAGTGACCAGCTCCCTCAGGCTTATCAGTTAATACCACTATAACTGAGTTTACTTCATAACCCTGGTCTGGCTACATGCAGAAATGTGAAGGATGTGCTGGGACTTGGTGTAAGAACTAGGTGCCAGATGAGACTTGGAGCTTGGTCAAAGACCACAGTGAGAAGAAATGCGGGCTAACCAATAGCCTGCTGGGAAACTCCCCTGTGGTAGCCCTTCTCCGGTGGATCAGGAAGGATGAGAAGAACACGGCCTTCTTGACCACTCAGCTGGACTCTGTGATCCTGCTACAAGAAATGTGTTCTAATTTTTTGGCCACCCGGGGTGGCTTTGAGAACCTAGCCTTTAAAATGTATATGCTGCTTAGTACACGCATAACTTAAGATGTTGCAGTATCTCCCACTGAGGGAACTCTAGTTTATCTGTGATTGAAAAAGAACCTACAGGGGCAACATATCAAGATTCTTAATCAAGAGACGAAGGCAAGAAACAGGAACAGGCGCCCTTTCTCCTAAAGGATGAGATTCCTTAGCTCTTAGCATTTGCTTTTCTAAGTGCAACAAGGTGGATAAGAAAGAAAGACAGGGAGGGGACAATTTAAGGAGATTAGAGAGAAACACCAGAGGGCGAGGTCTAGGCGTGTGTCAGGGTTAGAACACTCTGAGTGCAAATCCAGTTCTCACAGGATTTGGTTGGGGGTGGGGGACTTTTGTCCCACAAAGTCCCACAGCTCCTAGGTTGGGCCTTCACTTCCTACCTCCCTACATGTGTCTACTTCATTATTGAAGTTGCTATGTGCTCCTCAACACCGCACAGTGGCGTGTCCAATCAGTCACTGGTATTGATTAACACTAAACATACTTAACAAATTAAGGCACACTTTCTAGCCTAAATATCGTATAAAAACATAACCAAAGACTGTAACTGAAATATAAAGAACTAGCATCACGTGTTTCTGAGCTTCTTGCATTTGGCTTGAGGGTGTGGTAGACACGACAAAGCCTGGCATTTTTCTCCCAAATTTAACTTCTTTTGAGATGGAGCCTCATGTTTCCAAGGCTAGCCCAGAGCTTACTGTGTAGTCATGGATGACCTTAAACTTCTGGTTTCTTTGCCTTATACTTCCTACGTGATAGGATTTTAGGCATTTGGTGCCATGTCTGGTTTATCTGGTCCTGAGGACTGAAACCAGGCCTTCGTGCATGGTGAGCAAGGACTCCACCAGTTGAACTCTCCCTCCAGTCACTAATGTTAATTTTCATTCATTCAGCCAGTTAACATCCACATGGTCCAGGTATATGCCTAGAATGAATGGTACAGAGTATGCTGGGGTGCAAAACAATCACTGTGCTCAACCTTTGGGTATCATGTCTGTTGGAAGAGATGGATATAAATTAAATAATCATCCACATTTGTAGTTATCAAGTGTGATATGAGCCATGGAGAAAAAGTGCTTGCTGCTCACACACACTTGTCTGTAGAGTAGGAGACCCAGGGTGCTGACGTCCTGGCCATGCCAGACTCCGGATTGTGTGTGCTGGGCTCCATGGAGACCTGGATCCAAAGGTTATTCTCTTCGCTATGAAGTTGGAAAAAGGAAAATGAAGATGAACTCCATTTCTGAAGACTTGCTTGGGCAGTAAAAGTTTTTATTAGACTCAGGGCAATATATTTTTTTTCTCAGTAAGACTGTGGGTAATCCTTTTCCCGGGTCACCAAGCATTCTTGTTAAACTGACATGCCTTTGGCTCCAATTCTATGAGGTTGAGACATTTTCCAACCTTGGAAAAAATTAACTTTACAAAGGCCCCATAGAATTTCAGATGACGATAAACTGTTGCCTTTAGTTAGAAATATCATTTAATGTATTGAAATGAGCACTAGCAGTAAAAAACAACATAATTAACAATAATCAGTAAAGTTAATTAAAACAGGAATGGATATAAGACATTTTCACTCTCTAGTTAAATTTTCTTAAATGTATTTAATAAATTCCCAGGAAATTAGCTTTCCAATTTTATGGCAAAATGATAAATTCCAAGTAATACAAACTATGAGACATTTTGATTAAATTCCAGAGTTTATATATTGCTTTAAACTGACCATCCAGATGTTTTTGTTTTTTAATCAGGCATTTGAAAACCTGTGTCTTCCTTTATGATCACAACATATTGTAATTTTAGAACTTAAACTTTAATATTTCTATTTATGTTGTTAAGCTTTGTCTTTAGCATGGAACCTCCGCTTTCTCTTTTCCCTGTCACGGTCAGTGGGACAGCCAGTCTTTATTTTCAGCTACTGGATTGAGCACCACCTAGGAGGTGCACCTGGTGATGTGACCTCTGAAGGTGTCTTCAGAGACCTTTAGCAGAGGAAGGAGGGCCAATCCTGAATAGTGGCATCATCCCTGGGCTGGAGGTAGGGGCAGGTCAGGCTGAGTAAAAAGGAGGAAAGATCAAAGTGGAGCACCAGCAATTCCCACTCAGCATCCCAGCTGTGGACACATGACCAGCCTGTCTCTGCTATGATGATTTGTACCACCACAGACCTTCTCTCCTCAGACCATGGGCCAGAACAAACACTGACTTCCTTAAACTGCTTTTGCCATAGTAATGAGAAAAGTGGTAGAGACCACCTCTGCCCATCATCCCCCCCCGTTACCTGTTCCTTGGTTACATCAAACATTAATCTACATAAAGTCAGCAATAAGTTTACCATTTATTTGGGTGATAGATCGCAGCTGATATTTTTGTTTACAAAAAGGCATTATTTTAGTGCCCAAATGAGGATTTAAGTCATAATTATACATGCCCAGAATGGCCTCCTTAGTGATGGCTCAGAGTTCTGTTTTGATTCCCTTGGCATCAGAAGCACTGTGTTAGCCAGACTGACATTTATTTATAGCCCAATCACACTTTTCCAGAAAGTCTGAGCATTCTCCAGAGGCCACTATTCCCAAGGACACGTCTGCCAGTGCCGCCATCTTGTCCATCATCCACTCTCTAGCCAGTGTATGAAGACAAGCATGGTTGTCTTCCTTGTGGCGGGTGGAAGAGGAAGATGTTTCCATATCAGATGCAGGAAGGAGCAGGTTATAAGGATTCAGTCTTAAGATGGGATCCCATTTCCTTCACCATCGACTGTGCCATGGAACTTCCTTTCTCTAACAGTTTATAGGTAACTAAAGACAGTAGACCTTCTACCCCTAACGAGCTTGTCCATGCCTATTGGCAAGTCCTGCATCCTAGACTAGTGTCCACCCACATCGCCACATGACAGTGTCTGGTTGTGGGAATACACAAACCCATGGGCACCACTATGAAATAGAATCCTAGGAATAATATAGTCATTGTTACTGTTTTATACTTCAATACTTTCCATGTAAGGTCACCATAAGAAACAACCAGTGAAGACAGCCTTGGTATCTGTTTTTATGCTATCAGTGAGGTCATCACCTGTCATCATCTTCAGCACCCAGGTTAGTAATTACTGAAGATGTTTTGCTCTCTCAAGTTGGTGTTTTTCTCCTAATAGGTAGTATGGGAAACTATGGAATTGATAGTGTGTTGCAGGGGTGTCTTGTTAGTTCCGGGCCGCCTGGCTAGCTTAGATCCAAAATAATCACACAGAAACTATAATAATTAAACCACTACTTGGCCCATTAGCTATAGCTTCTTATTTCTGATTTAACCCATCTCCATTAATCTATGCATCACCATGAGGTTGTGGCCTACCAGCAAAATTTCAGCACATCTATCTCTGGTGGCAGCTCCATGGCTTCTCCCCAACTCCACCCTTCCTTCTCCCAGCATTTAGCTTAGTTTTCCTTGCCTACCTAAGTTCTGCCTTGCTATAGGTCCAAAGCAGTTTCTTTATNTCTCCATTAATCTATGCATCACCATGAGGTTGTGGCCTACCAGCAAAATTTCAGCACATCTATCTCTGGTGGCAGCTCCATGGCTTCTCCCCAACTCCACCCTTCCTTCTCCCAGCATTTAGCTTAGTTTTCCTTGCCTACCTAAGTTCTGCCTTGCTATAGGTCCAAAGCAGTTTCTTTATTCATTAATGGTAATCACAGCACACAGAGGGGACTCCCACATCAACAGTGCTTCTATTTTTACTTTGAATTACAAATAAACTTTAAGACAATTTGTGAACTAATACTGTTATTATGTTGGATATTTTAGCCTTTAAATTGACATTCTCCCCATATGGTAATGTCTCTTTTAAGTCACTGCAGGATTTTTGTGATTTAAGAATGGTTATCAATCAATCAAGCAAGCAAGTAAGCAATCAATAAGAGAGCCAGGAGTCTCCAATCACTCTAAATCCAGTTTGGGACACCAGCAGTCTTAGGGTTAGCATGCCAAGGAGAGGGGCTGGGAGGAAAGTCAGGCTTCTTTGAAGTTGGCTTTAAGCTCCCCACTGTTTATAGGGGCAGCTTGCTGTCTCTAGGCTTCTTAGTGCCTTGCCCTTGACTTGGAAATGAAGGGCCCCAGTCTCAAAGGAGGGAATTTACTTCTTGTAGGGAAGCAAAAATATCTGTTTTTCACAGAACACAGTCCTGCGAAGTGTTAGGAAGATTTTGTTTCCTACCTCAGTAGACAATTTCATCCAAAAAGTACATTTTGTTTAAGGAGATGATCACTTTCATTTTCCTAACTTCCTGTCTTCTTAGAAATCCAAACTTTAAAAATAACAGCATATTAGACTAAGTGACACGTTTGCACATGTCTCAATCCAGCATGTCACCCCTATGGCTTGCAGAAGCCTCTGTTCTTCCCCAGGTTCCTGTCCCAGCCCTGTGGCCAGGAATACAAGACCAAACAACAAATAAAAACCATTATTGCGGGTTGAAAAGAGACTGCAGAAGAAAGGGTACAAATCTATATTTTAGTTCCTTGACTGTTACTTTTCCAAGTGGCACCCCATTTTCATTCGTCAGTAGCCCTTACAAAGTATGTGGTTGGCCTCCCTTGGAACTTCCCATCCTACTACTGGGCTGTGAAGGCTTTAATGTGTCTATCAAATTTCATATATTGGCAACTTAATCCATAGATTCATAACTTATTTGGAGGATGAGCCCTTTGGAAAGTAATTAGGATTGGGTCAAGTCAGTAGGATGAGGCCCCTAAGAGGGTGCCCAAGAGTTTCATTTTCAGCAAGTTCTCAGGCAAAGCTAATGTCCTGGCTGCACCCAGGAATCATCTGGGTGACTTCAAAACATGACCTACGGCTGCTTCACCCAAAACTCCAGAGACTGTCATTTACCTGGTTTGGGATCAGGCCTTGGATAACAGCATTGTGCAAGGGCTCTCTCTATAGTTGGTCCTGTCATCAACTACCCCTGAGCCATGAGTCAAAAGAAACACTTCCTCCCTTAAATTGTTTCTGACAGAGGAGAAGAGAAACCAATATGCCATATATTATAGTTTAGAAAAATGAATGTAATTGAAATGGTTAATGATATATTACATATGCAGTATATATATATGCAATGCACACATATATAGTATATACACTTATACATAGAATATATAGTAAACATCATATATATCAGTGACATGATAATCTTTACATTCATAAAATGAATGTCCATGTGTGTGTGCGCGTGTGCATGTGTGTGCACATGTGTGTCTATGTGCATATGTATATAGATACACATATATACATATATATGTATACACACACATATATATATTCCACAGGTTGAGGATGAATGCCGTAGTTTACAAGCTGTAGTAAATGGGAATTAGAGGTGGTCAGAGAGGAATAGAGCAGAAATGCTTTGCTTTCTCGTCCTTTGGTGTGTGACGAGCATACAGTATGGTTGATCATCACCATGACAAGGTGGGACACAGAGGCCAATTCACACGATTTTAATTTTAGCAGCAGTGAAAACTGAGATGTCCACATTGCACTGGAAGAGGAAGGAATCTTGGGGCTCCCTCCTTTTATATAAGAACACTCAGGTAAGCCCTGTTCTACAAGAGGGGTGAGTCTTGGTATTCTCAGTCTTCTTCTTGTGCTGCCCTGGTGTGGTCCAAATCTTATAGTGGTTTTCAGACACATACTCCGCTCTGTCTGTATTGTGTCAGGATACATGATTTTTTTTTTTTGTGGAAGCCTGGCATCAAATGAAGTTACCATTTTCACTTGCCGGTCTGGTGTGTTTGTCAAGAAGATGCATTTTAAAAATAACCTCATCTGCAGTGTTTGCCTTCAAGTATGGGGAAACATGAATATGAATTCAGTTTAAGTGATGAATCACTTTGGCATCGATTTTGGTTTGACTGTCTTACCGGGTATCTGACTCGTGTGTTGTTGGATTTATGTTGTTTGAAGATAGATGGGCACAACTCCTGGAGGTTCTGGAATTTCCCTTCTTAAAAAGTTGTGATTTGCATGTGAAATGGCCCCACAGGCTCACGCCCTTAAATACTTGCTCCTTGGTTGATGGTACTGCTTATGGAAGGTATGGAATTCTGGGACCTTGAAGGTTGCTCCTGCCTGTGTAGTTCTTTTTTTCATCTCTCTGCTATTTGTCTACTACCACCATATAACCAGCTACAGCTCCTGCCATCAGGGACCAGTCAGCCTAGTCCCCAAGCTACCCCCTCCGTGATGGCCTTGTATACCTAGCACCAGGAGCTACAGTAGATCCTCCTGAACTTGCTGCTGTCAGAGATTCAAAAGTTAAATAATACACCATGGTTTATAATTCATAAAAGTTAAGATAATGACTCATAATGACATATTGCATAAATATGTGTCTTGTGTTCCTTCATTATGATGTGACTTCTCCTGGTGAGACACCAACAAATGTGTATTCATCCCAGCTCGGGAACTGATAAGAAACCAAAGAAACTATCTCACAAAGGCCCGACTTGTTGAGCAATGTGTTTGTTATATGTCTGTCTAGCTACCTGTTTATCAAGAACTTGGCAGGGAGAAACACTGTCATGCTTAGGGTTTATCTAAGGCAGCGGAGACCCTGCACCTAACTCAATTAATTATAAATGTCTGTGCCAGCATGCAAGATGCATGTGTATGAACGTCCTTCCCTAGGATT
Source organism: Ellobius talpinus (assembly GCA_001685095.1). NCBI lineage: Eukaryota > Metazoa > Chordata > Mammalia > Rodentia > Cricetidae > Ellobius > Ellobius talpinus. The sequence continues at coordinate 18,247 of LOJH01026641.1, forward strand.
TGCCATTTAGATTGGAAGCATTTGAATGGTAGTTCATGTCTTTGCTTTTGTTTTTGATCATAGGTAAAGATTTGACAGGTGACCATGAAGATTAACGTTACAAGCAGTTTTTAGTTTCATGCTCCCTTGGGTTTGTTTCTTGAGCTTTATGCTAGTTACTTTTCTGTGGCTGTGATAAAATACTGTAACCAAAAGCAACTTTTGGAATGCAGAATGTATTTTGGCTTATGGTTCCAGAGGGGGAGGCGAACATAACCATGGGAAAGGCACAGCAGCAAGATCAGAAAGCTGAGAGATCACATCTCCACCATGCCTCAGAAGCTGAGAGAACGGGAAGTGGGATATGGCTATAAACGCTTGAACCCCTCCTTCTGTGACATACTTCCTCTAGCAGAGCTCTACATCCTAAAAGGTACATAACCTCTCCAAACAGTACCCCAACTTGGCACCAAATATTCAAGTATCTGAGCCTACCTGGAACATTTTTCATTCAAAACATTACAAGTTTACAATAGTTATACCCATATTGAAGGACATCTTTATTATGTTTTCTTTTTGCTGAGATATGCAACACAAAAGGTCTGGTCTTTGCTTCATTTTTAAGTAAGGGGTGTTCTTCTCTGGTGTGTGACTCCAGAGCTGACCTTGCAAGTCGCCAGCCCAATATATATATATCATGTATTCATATATATATGTATATATGTATGTATATACACATATATAGCACATATTCGTATATATGTGTTCGTGTGTGTGTGTGTGTGTGTGTGTGAACAGGAAAGTTCAGTTTTACTGGTAAATACATTTACTCGTTCTTGAGCTCTGCTTAGTCCTGACTCTGTCCTTCTACTTTGGAAGCTCTGAACTATAAATCAATTGTTTAGTGTCTATATAGAAACGGGAAAGAAAGAAATAGAGACTATCAAAGAGAGATTCATTCTCTGCTGATTTCATGACATGACCTTTAAAAAAATCCCAAATGCGTGCAAATTGTTCTCTACTGCTATTGAGAGATAAAGCATTTTAACCAAAACTATATAAGCATTTTTAAAAGAATATCATACAGTTCTGGGACTCTGAGGAAGGCACAGTACATTGGCAGAACCCTAAATGCATATGTAAAGCCACTATGATGAAAAGCCATATCTTCAGAAGGAGGCAGGAAGGCAAGGGTGGGGAGCTTGAGAGTGACACAGAGACTTTTCTGGAAGTAATCTGTTCCTAGGAACAGGAGCTGCTTTTTCATGCTTAAAGTGGCACGCTTGGAAAAAAAAAAAGACTACAGTTAGGTACAAAACATGCTATTTTATTGAAATAAAAAACTAATAGCAAAATAACTCTGCCTGAAAATGCAAATTATATTGAACTCACACGAGTGATTAAAAATGCTGGGCTCCATCACATATTTGAAATGTGTTTTGTTGACATTTAGAAGAATGTGTGGCATATGCATGTGCACAGAGAGAGAGAGAGGAAAGGAAGGAGGGAGGGACAGAGAGAGAGAGAGAGAGAGAGAGAGAGAGAGAGAG
>LOJH01026644.1:0-12262 GCA_001685095.1 Ellobius talpinus
CACCTGCCTCTGCCTCCCAAATGCTGGGATTAAAGGTGTGCACCACCACTGCCTATACTGTAGAGAATCTAAAACATTTATGACTAAATTACAAATGGATAACTTGGTCTTTGTCTTGTAGCTTTTCCTTCAATTACAGAGTTGCCAGCTGCCACAATTCATGTAGGGATTATACATACATACATACATACATACATGCATGCATGCATGCATGCATGCATGCATATAGTCCCCAGCTTAGAAAAAAGACCAACACTTGTCACATTCCTGTACTGCAGCACTCCCAATGCCCTGATCCTGCAAGTCTCCCTGAAGTTGGTATACAGGTGGCAAGCTATGCAGATATCTGTCCCCTGCAGCTTCCTGACTCAGCATCCTTATATGCTGGTCTCTCAGCTTGTAAGAAGGACCTGGGGTGGGGTCAGGGACCTGAGTGATGAAGACCCAAATTTTAGTTTGCTATCTTGAGCCAGCTTGAAGCAGCAGCTAGAGTTCTGAATTCTAAGAACATTTTGGACTTTTAATCATGTTTTTTTTACCCCAGTAAGAGAAGATTTTATTTCAAAAAGAAAAGGTGTCTCTTATGTTTCATAAAAATTTGTTTTTGTTTCTTTGGGTTTTTTGTCTTGTTTTTTGAGACAGGGTTTTACTAAATATTTAGCTTAGGTAGGCCTCAAATTCCAGATCTACCTTCTTCAGCTCCCCAAGTACTAGGATGTCAGGAGTGGGTCACACTTTGCAGAAGCTAATGAGTTATAATTTGGAATGAGACTCAGGATACCTGAGTCTACTTGCTGTTTCTTTTCTGAGACAGGGTCAGGCTAGCCTTCCCCTCCTGGTCCCTGCTTTCTTAAGTGCTGGAATTACAGGGACACACCACCATGTCTGGTTCTACTTCTGACTTACTCCTTGGATCAGTAGGATGGCTAAACAAACTCCCTCTGTGTTCCCTATCAAACGGAAAATACTTCTATAGTTACAGCTTTTGAAGAAGAGTTAAGCTATGGGAACTGAAAATGATAGCTTAGTGTGAGTGTTCAAACAGGCTTGTTTTTCAGGCACTTCTGTAGCATAAGTAGACATTTCAAGTTTAGTACTGTGTGGTAATAGGTGCTGTTCTACCCATCCTGACATGTTGGAGAGCAGGAGTCATCCCGACTATTCTGGTACTTTTAGCATAGACTTCACCGCACTAATTAGTTCAGGAAACTCCGTGTTCTGAAAGTGACCACGGTTGGTGAATTTGTACAATTTGGCATCCAACCTATCTGCCACTTCTTCTTGTTCCTTCCAGGGAAGGAAGGGGTCATCAGTGGAGCCAAACTGTACAATGTGAGGGCAGTTGGCCTTGATCTTCTCCCACTGCCAGGGGCGGCTGAAGTACCCTACAGAAAAAAAAAATAGCCTATCGATATGCATGAATCATCACCCTAGACATCTAAAAGTATCTAGTGGGGGCCCTCACAGAGGTGCAAAGGACCAGGGGCTTAAATTCAGGACAGTTCTTTGGTTTTCCTATCTGTAGGTCTTGATACCATACTGACTTGCAAAGACAAAGGCTCGAATAAAACCAGGTCCTGCGATTCATTCTAGACTTCAGAGTGGAAAAAATAGGTGGAAAATGTCTCACTTGCTATTATATAATATAAATATAAATTTGCTATTATATTTATATTTCTAGGGCTATCTGGGAGAGAATAACTACTTTGTAACTTGAGCAGTCTATCCCGTGCCTAGAGAAGGGCTTTCCTGGGTGTTCTCCCTAAAGACTTACCACTTGCACGCTCGTTTTCATCTCCCAAGTCTGATGTGTATGCAGACACCAGTATAAGAGCATATACCTGATGTGTCTCTGCATACCTGGCATGAGAAAGATAGTGTCAGTAATATATGGTTGTTAAATCTGAAAAGCAGTAAGCCATCTGATGTGAGTTCACAGAAAGGACAGATGCAAGCAAGAAAATAATCACTGCTGTGCGCACTCATCCACCTTTAGTGTGCGTCAGCATTACTTATTCGGTCTACATTCCAATCAGATCCTAGACTCGGCCCCAGAGCATGGAATTCAGAGAAATGGGATTAAGGCTCAGGAACCTGCAATGTAAGAAAAACTGGACAATGCTAGAAAAGTACTTCTGCTGCCCCTGTACCTGTGTTCTCGCTGTGTCGTATTACAACTGTCCCCACGCCCAGACAAACGATCACTGTCTCCTTACGGGCAGGAAAAGCCTTACTGCTCTGTGAACAGCACCCTATGTAGACCACCAGACCACACAGATGCCCTCGCTCTGCCAAGAGCAGGCCAAGGAAAGATTGAGACCTTTGAAGAGGAAATGTTAGAGCTAGAGTTTCATTCTTGAGAATAAACTCCTACCCCCTACCTGGTTACTCAAGAAATATCAAACCACAGAAGACATGACAGGAAAAGCCCCACCCAAACTGATTGAGGTCGCCACCCTTTACACTTACCTTAGTACATGTGCCCTACGAATAACCTTAATACTGTTATTATACCCAATCATATACCGCTGCCTATATTCTTTATGAAGCTTACATCAGTTACCTAAGCTAAATTCATTTTCTCACAGTAAAACAGATTATATATTTTTGGCAAGATAGCCTCATCACTTCAGGGACACATGATGTGTGTCCCACTATCAATGATACTGTTTGATTGCTTGTTAAGGTGTTCCCAGCACTTTCTATTGAGAAGGATCAATATCCCTTATTAGTTACTAAGTCAGCTAGCATGTCCCTTATGATTGTACTAGCTCCCTGTTTCTGCACACCCTTACACTGATGGTTTGGACATCATTTTTCTTTGCCACTCCTAACTTTAGAATCAGAGGACTTAGAAGAAATCCATCTTTACCAATGGCTGGTAAACAAAAGGACAGAGTATGCTACAATCTTTGAAGTCAGTACTCTTCCTCTGCACATGTTTCTAAATATCCCTTCTGCTATGACTGAACCATAATTCACTGATTCTCTGCCAAAACACCTTATTATTCCCATCCCCTTGACCTGTATAGCTGAAAGGTCATAAAGTCTGGCAAGATTCCATGACATACAATTCACATGATATTTTGAATAACTGCTTGGAACAGACTTTGTTACCAGGGTAGAAGGAAATATGGAAGAAGCCCAACCTGAAACAGCTTGGCCAGCTAATTCCTTACCCCCTAGGCTAGTGGGGAAGGTAGGAGATTTTGATAGAAGCAAATTTGTGTACCGTGAATCCCAAGGATTAGGGTGAGGGGTTGTAGGTAGGTAGGGGAAGCAACCTCTAGTCTCCAGGAGGTACTTATTGAACATCTACTATGTCACACTCTCTCCTAGGCACTGCGATTCCTTGTCAGTGAACAAAGTCCCACCTTCGTGGAGCTTCTATTAAATTAATAGGGGCAGATAAGAAATCAATGTATATTAGATGATAAAACACTATAGGTAATAAAATACAAAGGAGATAGGAGCCAGCAGAATGAGGCTGCTCTTTTATATGGAATTGTTAAAGATCTCACCCAAAATGGAACATTCAAGTAGAGACACGGTAAGAGAAAGGGAGCTTTTAAGAGTGTCCCTGCTAGAAGGCTGAGCAGGATAAGGAAGGCAGGTGTGTACTTGGCATTTTCCAGGAACTACAATGACATCAGCATGCCTGGTTGGGAGGAGAAAAGGGGTGAAGGGAGACAGCTGAGCAACAGGAAGCTTCGGAGCTACAGAAACTTTTAAAAGGATCACTGCACCTGGTAAAAGCAATCTGTTTCTTCCAATCCTTTAACAAACAAGGAAGAAATTAGGGCAGATTAGGTTACCACTTTTGAGGTCAGCACTGTTCCTCTGCAATGGAAACTTAAGAAACAACTATTTCCCCAGCAAGCATGGCTACAGACCACACCTGGGGCAGCAGTCCCACAGGGTCATACCTCATGGCTGCGATAGCCCCGGAGCTGTGGCCTATGATGATGGTCTTCTCATCACAGTGCAGTTCTGTCTCCATGAAGGGCAGCCAGATGCTCTCCCGGGCTGTAACTGTGTTCAGGGTAAAACAGTCTGGTACTCAGAGGGGGCAATAAGTGATGCTGTCCCACCTCTAATGAATACCACTTTTAAACTGAGGCAGAAGTGGAAGATGAGGCTGTTTTATCAAAGCTTAAGATCTCTGTCTTAAGGTTTTAGTGAAGAGCTTTGTTTCCCCCACCACATTCTTATAAAAAAATGAAATAATACATTACAACTGAGGTAAAGCTTAAGCTTCCCCCCCTTTTTTTTCCGAGAAAGAGCCTCACTATGTAGCACAGGCTAGTATGCAATTTGCTGTGTAGCCCACATCAGAATTCCCTTGTCTCAGGCTCCCAACTGTCGGGTTTCAAGGCATATACCACATACTGCCCTATGAAATTTTCATGTAAAAATTTAAACTTCACAAACAAATACCCACAAGGTAGAGATACAGTTCAGAGGCAGAACACTTGCCCAGGATGTGTGAGACCCCTAGGTTCAGTCTCAGTACTGAGAAACACACAAACACACACACACACACAAAACCTCTTGACAACGTTCTAAAACCCATGTATAATATATATTTCTTTCCTGAACCAAGATGCACCCATAACAAAAGGAGGAAATCTTACATTTTTAAATATTTAGGAACTCAACTGTAAGCCTTTATTTTATCTGTAATTTTACCTACATTTTGCCTGAAAATGTCTGCAGACATTCAACAGGGAAAAAAAGTTGCTAGCTTACAAAGTAAAAAATTAAAAATTACCATGCCCAGGTGCTTTTCTTGGTTCTTCCTGAAATCTTCCATATTTTTTGGCTTATACCTGCCTCCTGGAGTTCCTTGATTTGTTCTTAGTATGTATTTATCTTTGTTATTTCACTATGATATTCCAACTTCCCTCCCCTCACCCCCAGATGGTGAGCTCAAACTCTAACGGATGAGGCTTTTCAAAAGCAAGTTTAAAACTTACTTGGGTCAGGCATGTTTCTAGCCAGACACTGGAAACCCGGAACCTGAGATTTAAGGGGGAAGAAAAAGCTATAATAAAGAGCTTAATTCCAACTAAAACTCAAAAAAAGTGACACCTGATATGATCTTGCTCAATTTAGTATTTGCTGATTGTGAAATGAGATGGATTAAGCTGTGTTACAGATAAATATACGCCCATGTTTTGTAGAACACAGAGACCTGTGTCTGCACTTGCAACCTGCTTATCCTTAGGGCATCCATCTACAGAGAAGGCCCAAGCGGATGTGCTAGAGACAGAATGACCTGAGCCAAACAGACTGTGTTCCAGAAAGAAATTAAAAAATAATATAGATACACCATAGAGAAAGTTGGGCATCCCACCCTACTGGCCATTTCCAGCTGGACCTTTGAGTTTGGTAGCTTTGCCCATAGCTTTCAGCTGCAACCCTGAAGTCACATTCCAAATGGACTCTATTTTCTCCTGAAATTCTGTTCTAGAGGCCAAAGCAGGAAACTGTCTAACTGCCAGACGATGGAAGGGGAGCTTCTTTTCTTAAAAGTCAAGCAGCACAGGATGAGCTAGGGTGCGATGCTGTTTCTATAAAGCTCACCACACAGAAGCCAAATTAAACAATATCATACAAGATTATACACATGGGTTCCTGAGTTCGATTCCCAAACCCATGTATAGGTAGAAAGAGAACTGGTTACACAAATTTGTCTTCTCACCTCCTCAAACACCTCCCACATATAATAAAGAGAAGCAAAATGTATTAGACTGTCATAGGGATGGGACAGGAGGCAGGCAGATCAGTTAGAAGATACTGGCAAAGTTCTAGAGTTTAATTGGGGCGAAGAGTGTATGTAGCTCAATGGCAAACAATCAAAGACCTTGGGCTTGAATACCACCGATTTTTTTCTTTTTTTTGGTCAGTTTGGTAGCATATTACACGTTATATACATCCTTTGTATATATCAAAGGTTACGTGGTGAATTTTTTTTTAAAAAAATCCAAAATAATGAATATAAACAAAATTATCTGGGAAGGCTCCAATCTGAACTGGCAGCAGATTGGGTAGGGAGGGGGCATTCTCTGTATAACAGGGTTCCTCTCAGTCTCAAGAACTGAGACCTCAGCTTTTTGGGCTGCTTCGCCAGGCAAGATCCTCGCCACTAGTTTAAATCTAAGGCTTGAGGTGCTAGCATCGTCGAGTACTCATACACTGTGCTCATCTGGAGGAAGGTGGGCACAGTCTCGAGCCTCGCCCATCGTCCTCCCTCCCTCCGCTCCGCGCCAAGCTGACCGCAGGGCAGTGGCTGAAATTCCTTACCTGCTCCAGTCCCTTTCTCACCCAGCCGTACCAGCCCTGGGTGGCCACATCCCCGCCTCCGTTCCCGGGAACAATCACTGCTTTGCTAGGGGACGCCATGAACGCTGTCGCCGGAGACCCCTGCCCAGCTCGGACCAGCAGTGCTCAAATCGAGACTGCATCCGGCCGGGAGCCCGCACTGAGGCCTTCTGGGAATTGTAGTCCTTGGATGCCCGCAGGTACTCTTCCTTCTGTCTAGAGAACAGGCTGCCAAACTTAAACCCTGTGAATTGCCATCAAATATCAATCACCTTTGATTTCCTTTTTTCCAGCGTCCTCATACTCCACGTTCCTTATGAAGTACTGGCAACAATATTCTCGTAATGTGTTATCTTATTATGGAACTTTCGTTCGTTTAAGACAGTCTCATTATGTAGCCCACCCCAACACTGGCCTGGGGCTCTCTTCGTAGACCAGACTGGCCTAGGACTCACAAAGACCTTCCTGCCTCTGCCTCTTAAGTACTGGCATTAAAGGAATATGTCACCATATTCAGCAAAAATTATTATTTATGTGTATGTGCACCACATGCACGGATGTGCTACTAAGGAGTTTGGAGGAGGGTGTTGGGTCCTCTGGAGATGGAAGTAGCCAAATGTGAGTGCTGGGAATCGAACTCCAGTATTCTGGAAGAGCAGCAGCTACACTTAATGGCTGAACCCCATTTTTTGTTTTTTACAATTTTTGTGTGTATGCCAGGCTGCCGGAGATGGCAAAGCATAAACCTCCTCCACACGCGGATCCTGAGCTGCAGGAAGCAGTTCCCTCCAGGAAACCCAGTGGCAGCTAAATGAGTGCGTTACTCGAGGGCCAAGGAGAAAACACCTACGTGCCCCGAGGACCACTTCCATGGCGTCTGCATGCCCATTTCGCAGTGTTACAGAGGCTTCTGGTTATAGCAATTCTACTAGTGTACCTGCTCTTTATGTTCTTTTTTTCCTTCCACACCAGTGGCTTCTGAAAAAAATTGGATGTGCTGTACAATAATATGAACCTTCTGATCTAATAGAGTGGGCAGGCCCTAAAGCTGTAAAGCAGGTCATGGGAAAAAAAACTTGACTGATGAAAGAATTGGGGAAATTTGGGCAAAATGCAGAAATTGTTCTTTGCCTAATTATGAAACTTGGCAAAAGAATTATACTGAAATGGAAAAGAACTTGGCTATGATGGATAAGGTTTCTGAGGAACCTTTGGGGCTGACTGCCTATGGCTTTATAAATCAAAATGACATGTGTTGGAATTGTGAGGAGCAACAATGGGAAAAGTACGACAATGCAGTAAAACCCACTCAACTATGCTTCTGTAAACTGCAAGTAGTTAGCCTCTGAGGTGAAGGCCTCAGAAGTTGTTTTCTGATTAACTCAGCTAAGAATTAAGAATATAGTGGCTGGCGTGGGGCTTGGGAACTGGGAAAATGTCATAATGATGAATGATGATGTTCTGATTTCAAAGAATCTTTATACTTCCTGTGATCTGCTTTGCCCAGGTAATGATTAACCTGTGGCAAGAAAAAAGAATCATTTTCCCTGTGTAAAATTTACAATAAAAGACTGAGGTTCGAAGCTCGAGGCAGAGAGAGAAAGGAGAAAAACCCGCCCTGCTGCTGATAGCTTGTCAGCTTGCATCAGAACCCTGTGTTCGTGTACTCATTTCGCCTTCCAGACGTCCCAGACTCGAGACCCACTTCTCTGCTGAGGCTGGTCCCGGCACCACACCTGATGTGTGTTTGTTTAAGCATAGATGAGTGTGTGTGGAGGATAGAGGACAACCTGAAGGAATCCTTTCTCTCATTCTATCAGGTGGGGCCTGGAGATTGAACTCAGGTTGTCCAACTCAATTGCCGCTGGCTTCACTGGTACACAGTCTGCGGCCCTGCCCATGAACTGGAACTGCCCACATTCAGGGTGGGTCTTTCTACCTCAATTAACTAAATGACTAAATGAAGACAGGCTCCTACAGACCTGCCTGCGGGGAACCTGGTCTACATTATTCCTCATTCAGACCCTTCTCAGGTGATTTTAGGTTGTGGCTAGTTGACAATTAAAACGAGTGGGCACAGAGAGTTATTAATGAAACCAGAGTAGGTTGTGGCTAGTTGACAATTAAAACTAGCTGGCACAGAGAGTTATTAATGAAACCAGAGTAGGAAGGGAGGGAGGGAGGGAGGAAAGGACACTTTGCAAAATGGGTGAGGCAGGCAAACCAGGAAAAGAACACAGAACCAGTTGTCTTGAGTCTGTTCCTTGAGGTTTTTATTGAGGTGGGCATGAAAAATGCATTCTTCCAAGAATAATGTGAGCCTTGGGTGTGGAAATAATACTCAAATTTTCCCAGGTCGCCTCAGGAACAGACAGTCACATTCTATTGTGTTCTTTTAAATTGTGTGTATGTTGAGGGGTGTGGGTGTAAGCCAGAGGTCAATGTTGGGTAGCTTCTATTATTTTACACTTTATATTTGATTTTTGAGACAAGATCTATCTGTGAATTTGGACATCATGAATTTAGCAAGACTAGCTGGCCAGCAAGTTCCAGGGATCTCTCTGCCTTCTGCTCCCTAGATGTTGGGCATGGGCTGTGTCTTCAGTCAGCATCCTGTGCTATCCACTGCAGCTGAAGCTGCACTTTCACAGATTCACACCCCAGCCTTACAGAGCTTCTTCGCAGAGAATACAACTCTGCCAGACATTGTTAGCATTAGCAGCACCCTAGAAATTGGAGCATGTCTCCATGCCTTCTCATTTCAATTATTTATTTTTAAATGGTGTCTCAATAGGTGCTCCTGTAAAGTCAGTTTTCAGCAGCTCAGGAACTGAATAGGAGTCGTGCATAATCACAAAATTGACCTTTTAATGTGAGAAAGTAAAACTTAACTCTCTGTGGCCAGTGAATACGGGGAACATGCACACACACCTTCAACTTTCAGGCCCCTCTCTTTTATTTTTTCTTTCCTCCTTCCTGACATCCTCTTATATCTTTCCTGGTGTTCTCCTTCTAACCCTTTCCTTTTGTCTTCCTCTGACTCTATTTTTTTCCCTTACAGCTTATATGCCCCAGCAAAATCTTTTAAGTAATATAAAAATTACAATATGGTTACATTCTATTTTTAAGTGAATGATTACAATAAATGCAAGTAAAAAAATAGCACGTTTCCCATATCCCTTACATGATTAAACATTTTATGTATTATATGTAAAAAAAATATTCCCAAGGACCCACATACATTCCTGTCTAAACTTGTTATACATTAACAGAGTGTAAGCAAGCAAGGTATCTTTCTCAGCCAATTCTTTTACTTCCAGGCTGAATTTTGCAGTTACAAAGAAAGGATCAATCATTTTATTATTTATCTCAAGAGGTAATAATTAAAAAAGCTTTTTTTAAAAAATCATAAATCTGTACTTTTATATATAAAAAACAACCAGGAATTTCCACTGTAATCCTCAGGGTGCATACCCATTCATCGATAGTTTTTTATTAAATCATACCAGAAAGCTGAGGGTAGAAATGGGTATAAAGAGCTAATCATTGCCTTTGATCACCAAACTATCCTAGCAAGAAAGGCATGTCAGTTAGTAATAACTAGACTGTAGGGGCCGAATTGTACAGGCCCATATTCCTAACTGTCTGGCGATCAGAAAACTCTGAGCGGCCTACAAGGCACAATTTGCACCTGCCTCACAGAAGGTGGTGTCCTAGCCTTTAAATAGTAAAAAACAACCTGACACCATCGTAAACAAGTGGTCAGGATATACTAATGTCGTTCTGCTCCTTCTTTTGTAAATTAGGAGGTTGTCTAGGGAAGAGGAATTTTTTCAGTCTACGTGACAAATGGGCATGGGCATAGATTTGACAAAACGGACATAGATAGGCAAGACGTGACCTACGTCATTCCCCTACTACCTAGGAAACAGAGTGCTAATGAATTTCCCCGTCAGTTTACATTTTGAAATAAAAGTTGTTTGGAAAATAAATGCAGGTGATTTTCAGGATGTGAATTCAGGATTTCATGAAGGATCCCTGAAACTCCCTTCTGATGCTGTTGCGTGCATAGTGCTTCAGTTATTCCCACACCTCCACTCTGGTACAAGAAATATTTTAGGTCAGGGCTGGTCCCTAACCCTGGACTGCTTTTGTTTCTTGACCTCAACAAGTCCCTTGTTTAACTATCAAAAGCATGCCCTTTAAACTTTAAATTGTTTCTCAAGATTTTTTTACATCAACGCCATTAACAAAAATGTCTTAACCTAACTTTACCAAAAATCTACCTGTCTAAATTCTTTCTATTTGAAAGTTTTGAAATTTGAAAATTTGAAAGATTGTGGATGAACCATTAATCTGTTCCAGCAGTGTCTTTGTTAGGGTTTCTATTGCTGTAAAAAGATACCATGACCACGGCAACTCTTAAAAAGGAAGACATTAATTGAGGTGGCAGCTTATAGTTCAGAGGTTCATCACCATCATGGTGGGAAGATGGTGGTACAGACATGGTAGGGAGATGGTGGTGCAGCTGGAAATGCAGCTGAGAGTCCTATGTCTTGCAGGCAACAGGAAGTTGACTGAAATACTGGGCATTATCTTGAGCATATATGAGACTTCAGAAGCCACCTCCACAGTGTCACACTTTCTCCAACAAGGCCACACTTACTCCAACAAGGCCATACCTACTTGAAAATAGTGCCTTTTCCTACAAGGTTATGGGGGTAATTTACATTCAAACTACCACAAGCAGCAATGCTTGTAAAAAGTTGATCACTATTATTCTAAGTACCAGTAACACCGCCCCATGAGGGGCTGGGATCCCCCTTAGAGTTTTCATACAACTCATGGATTATGAGGGATGTGGCGGCTGTGAGGACAGCATGAGGTCCTCAGGACACGCAGTCCTCAGGACTCGGCCTCTCCAAGGGTCATTTGGCATGGTTTTGCTGGCTGCTCAGCTGTGTCCTGTGAGTTCCAACGCTGCTTGCTCTTCCTGTTACAATGCCCCCTGACAATTAGGTAGCCTTGGTTAGACTGGAACTCGTTAAATAGATCAGGCTGGTTTTGAACTCACAGAGATCCACTTACCTTTTGAGTACTGAGATTAAAGACATATGCCACCATGCCTAGAAAATCCCCCTTACTCTCATATTTTGCATGCTTGCAAAGTCAACACCATGTGGACAATTAAAAACAAGTCCTGCTGCCAGTCTGAGATGTAGGCAGACCCTGGCAGACCACAGACACTATGTCTTCTGCATACCTTGGAGGCTGAAACTGGGAAAACATTTCACTTGGTGGCTATTTTCCAGGAGGGAACCCCTGCAGGGTGAAGGCATTCTCACTCAGTTCAGGATTTCTCCTTTTAAATAAATTTGTGCTTTTAGAAGCTAGAACTTTCAATGGGTGGGGTCTGAACCATAGGGCATATTTCCTATTGCCCCAGTGTAAAAAGTACTAGGTTTTGCATTAATGCTGCCATTTTGTTTTGTTTTTCGAGACAGGGTTTCTCTGTGTTGCAGCTCTGACTGTTTAGGAACTCGATTTGTAGACCAGGTTGGTTTCAAATTCACAAAGATCTGCCTGTCTCTGCCTCCCAAAGTACTGGGATTAAAAGTGTGTGCCACCAACATCCAGTGCTAATCTCTCTTTAATTAGAGATGTTTTCCCACATCTGCCTTGTCTGAAGCTTTGATCATGTTCATGCTTTTTTCTTTTTTAAATTTTTATTATTTTAGCCATTGTGTATGTGTGTGTTTACGTGCACAGGAGTTCAGGTGGCCTCTAAGAATGGAATTCCCCAGGAGTTTGAGTTACTGGCTGTCGGGAGCCAAGCAGTATGGGTACTGGGGACTGAACTCGGGGCCTCTGGAAAAGAAGAAAGCACAGGGGGCTGGAGAGATGGCTCAGCGGTTAAGAGCATTGCCTGCTCTTCCAA